>KV453864.1:60613-164882 GCA_001661425.1 Ogataea arabinofermentans
GTTGATAACAAAGATAGACCTACGAAGTGATCCAAGGAAAAACATAGGTGCTTGTGTCTTGTGGACCAAACAGGGACGATCAACCAACAACTAGGACACATACCTTATACTGTCTGTGGACGAGCAGACACATACATGGGTGGTGTGCGAGGTACTCCTCAACACTTTTCAACTATCCATAACAGATTTTTTTTTGATTGTGGTTATCCTAGAGAACGATTTGGTGAAGTTGTGTTCCCATACTATCCATAAAACTTCACCAATAGATGATTGGAGTGTATTCCTACTGGTTAGGCGTTGATTTGAGCCAAAAAATGTTTTTGAGGGTCAAAAACAGGGAAATCCCTTTCAATGTTTTTTTGTTTTTGGTATATAGGTTAATTTATGATTTTGAATGCTAGCTTAGAGCTATGTGTTTCCCATACAGCTTTCTAAATAGTATTAGAAATCGAGTAGTTGAAAATATAATGTGGTAGTGTTCAGTAAGAATGCTTTTTACTGGTGGTAATTTACCTCAAAAGGCCTGACTACACATTATTGGCGGAAAGAACATTGAATGAAATGAAAAGCACCTGTTTTGTAATGGCTTAAGATGCCTGTAGGGAGGTAGAATTCTGGTGTAATTAGCTATCGCACCCATTACATGGTTCTAATAATATACTCAGATAAAAATTCAACACTATCTAACAGGTAATGTTTCAGGATACGTGTTTAAGAGCCCTGAAACAAGAAGAAGCTATATATAAAAATGAAAAAGCAGACATGCAAACGCACATGGAAAATAGTAACAAACAAAATATTATGATGGGCTAAAATAGAAACCCCAAGAAATAACTGTAGCTGCTTATAAAGCAACCCAAAAAGAAAGAAAAAAAAACAACAACACACAGACACCCTTACAAACAAATAGAAAAATTACAGCTTCAAATGAACAACATACAAAGGAATGTATCTCTGTTTTTCTACATCACAGGGTAAGTTTCACTCAGAGCGATCAACTTCTCGATACTAGCCAAATGCTTACCGTAACTACCTTTGTTGATCAGTTCTAAGTACTCTCTAATCTTCATGATCAACAACTTCTTCTTATCTGCCTCAATTAATTCAACCATTTTTTGAACAACGTAATTAGCAAAAGGATCTTTCATCATCAAACTCAAAGATGAGTTTTCATCCAACTCAGCATTCAATTCCATATTGTCTTTCAGAATTTCATTATAAATTTTGACTCTGTTTTCAACATTTTGATAAATGATACATTTCTCAACTGCATTTGATGCAAATTTATGTTTTGAAAGCTCAACCAAGTTTGCCAAGACAACTTTCAACACTTCATCTGTATATTCAGTTGTTCCATGTTCAATGATATGTTGAATAACATAATTACCAAATTGATCTTGTATCAAATAAAATATGTAGCCTTTCAATTCATCAAGAATGAATTTTTGATCTGCTTCATTAGAGAATTCTAACAATCTTTGGATCACCCTACAACCGTATGGGTGTGTTGATAAATGATAAATCTGATCTTTCAAAGATTCCAAAATGAACGGAATCTCAGCAATTGGCATACATTCAATAGATTTCTGAATAACATGATTACCATTTTGATCTTTAACCATGTTTAATATGTTACCTTTGACTTCATCCAATAGCAATAATTGATCCTGTAATTCAGCAACTTCTAAACATTTTTGAACAACTCTACATCCGTACATTTGTAGCGAAAGCTGATTAAAAGATCCTCTCATGGATTCAAACATTATTTTTCTTTGAACAGTATTACCGTACTCAAAATACTTTTGAATAACATAATTACCAAACACATCAGTCATTAGGTCGATAGAGAAGTTTCTAATCTCATTAAAAATAGCCTCTTTATCTTGATCACTAGAAACCGTCAATTGTTGTTGGATGAATCTTGAACCATGTTGATCTTTAGCAAATTCAAAACCATGCCCATAGATATCTTTCAAAGTATATTCTTTACTTTTATTGTTTCTAAATTCCTCTAGAAGAGGGGATCTAACAATGTGCTTCTTTTGTTTGACAGGTTTTGGAGATGCACCTTTCTTCATCGACTTAGAGTTTGATTGTGCTAATAAACTTCCAGGAGATTGATTTCTAGCAGGAGAGTTTGAATTAGTACCTGTTGGACTCATACCAGGAGATGAAGAAGCACCAGGAATGATACCTGGTTGTTGAAGTGCTGAAGTTTGTGGCTGCTGTTGTTGTTGCGATGGTGGAACAAACATGTTGTACGGATTGAAAGGTGGCATCACGAATGGAGACATTGCTCTATTTGGAACCATTCCAGCTGGATAAAATGAAGGGTTCAAAGCCGGAGCCGGTTCAGAAGGACTAGCGGCATTATCAGCTTGGGTATTAGGATTGTTCTGTGACTTTTCAGGTTCCGCTTTATCCTTTGAAATCTCAGGAGATGAAGTTGCTGATTCTGGAACCGCATTTTGCTGCTCAGTTTGAACACCGTCATTAGGTATGATTGGTCCCATGAACGGTGGTGGTGTCATCATTTGGGGCATTTGCGGGAAGAAAGATCCAGGTCCCATACCGAAAGGTGGAATCATACCAGCTTGCTGCATGAATGCAAACTCATTACCCTGTTGCAATTGGAATTGTTGGAACTGTTGCATTTGAAGCTGTTGTTGTTGCTGTTGGGTCAAATTACCTTCAAAACCAGAAGGACGGAAAGTAGCAGCAGTAGCTGGATTCCAAATGTTCTTATTTTCATTAGGACCTTCTAAAATGATTGAGTTATGCTCGGACTTGACCAAATTAATATCAGAACTAAATGACAGATGTCTTGAGTTGTTAGGAGAATTAATATACGTGTCCAACTTCTCGCTGAACGATTGTTTTCTAGGTTCTCTGAATACAGCTGGAGGTGTGCTCATTTCATTTCCCATCAACACAGAAGATCTTCTTGAAGCAAGGTGATCACTTGAAGCTGAGTTATCATTATTACCTGCTCTACTATTTGCAATAGGATTGGTTTGTGAGCTGACGGATAACTTGTTCATGTTCATTTCCAATTCTCTTGTTTTTTCAGTGACAGATGCAAACTTTTCCATGAAATTTGAAGATCCCAGAGCAGAGCCACCAAATGAAGAAACTGGGACTCCTGCAACAGAGTTAGAACCAAATAAATTAGCAGCAAATCTTGATTTATGCTGAGCAGTTGGAGCACTGATAGCACTTAAAGCTTTGAACCTTGGGTTAGGGTTGACATTATCTGACCCCGAATCACTGATGACAGCTTCATCAAAGTTGGAAGACTCTGGTAATGGGACCACACCTGATACAGATGCTGCATGTGGGGCATGTGCTGAATGTGCAGCAAGGGAACTTGGGAACATATAACTCATATTTGCCCCAGCAAATACAGAGTTTGCTTTACCAAACAAATTAGAATTTGCCCCACTTAAACCAGAAATGATACTGGCAACATCGTTATCCGTTTCATTTGGAGCAGTTGGCTTAGGAGCAGTAGATGTGTTGTAAGTACCTGATGATCTTGATTCCCAAGGGTTGTTGTTGATTTGCTCATCGACTATCGAATATAAGTAGTAAGTTAGTATTGGTTCATGTAACGGAAAAAGGAAACAAATAACAAAAAGATAAACTTACCTGACAAGCTTTTGAAATTATTCCAATTGGAGTCCATGATTAAAGAAAGGGATTAAGACTTGTTTTGGAGAGATATATGTATGACAAAATAACAAGAGTTGATATTAACAACTTGAAGTACCAAATATATGACAGATGATTGTGTGGTATTCTAAGTTAACTATAGTATTGACAAGTTGGTGAAAGTTCGAAAGTTCAAAAGGAAACCTATCAAAATTATAAGCCGATGAGGTATTATTATCACTCAGCTTTTTGATCGTTGATGTTTTGAACTGAAACTTTCGATGTAATGGTCTCGTTTATACAAGCAAACAGAGTGAGTAGTACTATATACAAGAATCAAACAAGTTTGATTGCTCTATTTTTCAAGGATGTGAAGCTGCTGTTTGGTGGAAATATTGGGTAAACAGTTAGAATCTGTTGAGATAAGATTCTGCTCTATGTTGAAGTTTTTCCGTTTGAACTCCCTTGTATATCTATAGCAGAAACTAATAACACTTGCGACGGAATAGTTTATTGAAATATGTACAAATGAAGAAGAGGGGTGTGTTGTTTTTAATCAGGGAAAACAAAACAATCGTAATTAAGACGGAGTCCCAAATCTAGCTAGCTTACAATCAGAGAAAAGCCTTTGTTTCGTTGATTTTCAGCTGTGTTTCTCAGTGTGGCTTCGAGGGTGGCTGGTGATGATGATAGATTGAAATGGTGCACAGATGCGTGGCTGTGCTCGGCTGAAGAGTGGGGGGTGGGGAAGTTGAAGTGGATGTTGTATAAGGGGGAGGTGGGGGGGTGTACAAGATATATACAAACAGCCTGACAGTTTTATAAATACGGTCTTATGGTATATAGTATTGATCATGGCTGCATCAAGGATGGAGATAAAAAAAGCGATGGATCTGCTTATAAATCATCACGACATCCCACCAATTACAAAGATCTTGAGACACTCTATCTTCCGTGAAAGTCAAAGTAGCTACAGCGGAAACACTCTGGATGAGCTTACTCAAAGTGGAAAAGATAGCAATGAACCAAGACTGCCTGTATCACATGCCTTAAGTCTACTACCCGACAATATCGAGAAGTCAAACATTTTACGTTTCAATCACAGAAATGCGTTCCTTCTCCCGAAAGACATCTTGAATATAAGCAGGTCTACTTCAAATTCTTACGAGATAAATCCACAGATTATGGATATAATAAAGGGTAGACATACAAATAATCTAGTGGCAAACGGATATTACTACTTGTTTTTCAAAACTTTTGAAGAAGCTGCTGTATTCTGGCAAAACGATCAAAACAACAGAATGTCATTCAACTCTCAATTTGTGTCATTACAGTTTGCTGACTTTAAAAAAGATTGCAGATTTATGTATCATCCATATCTTCCAGATCTAAGAATAACAAGTTTAGCTCCTTCCAAAAAGCCTGTTGCTAACTTGTATAACAAAAGAATAAGAACCGATGAGAATTGGTCGTCATTAATCCCATTAGTTGAGTCGATATGGAAAGACCATCATGTCGAAGGTCAAGAAACCAATGAGTCAATGGAAACAATAGAAAATTTGATAATTGATCGTTCACAATGTGTAATTTTACGGAATATTCCATTTTTCATCAATCAAAAGAAAATTAAAAATCTCTTGTGGGAGTTTGACTTACATGAAAGGGAAGATCTTAACCTCCGATTAGTTCTTAATGATACTTTCAAAAGAGTGAATACTTATGTTGCCATATTCTCTGACTCATCTGAAGCAGAAAGGTGCGTAAGAAAGGTTAATGGCCAAAGACTCTTTTTCAAAGAGTATTTACCTGTGGTAAAGGCCGATTTGTTAGATGAGAGAATATAGAATAATGGCTTCCAAAGCCCACTTTATTAGATTACCTTTTTTTTTTCTTTTCATAATGTGCATAGCTATTATTACAAAGTGGATGTATCGAATTTAATTAATAAATATCAAACATGAAGAACGAAGAATTGAAAGAGAAGTTTTGAACACCAAAAAAAAACAAAAACAACCAGGCAAAAACGTTATTTTTAGTTTGTTGAGGAAATAGTAGATGCCTTACTATACGTACCCTCTACAGTCTTAGTCTTGATACCTTCCAAATCCGATTCTTCATCGGTGACTGTTTCGGTCTGAGGTTTTCTCATGTACTTCTTTTCACCCCAACCCAAAGCTAGAGAGTTTATAACGTAAACGAAACAGAAGAAAGCAGATAGATAATGACCAGTAGAGATGTATGGTTGATCAGCAGTTTTGTACCAGATATTGTTACAAATACAATTTGCAACGTAAGCCCAAACATTAATACCACCAGTAACAAATGCACGCAATCTTAAGTTATAACCGTAATATTCTTGTGCATAACCCCAATATAAACCAGAAGCACCTTGAGCAACAGAGGATTGATAATACAAGAAAAATCTAATGCCTTTTGGACCATAGACCGGAATTTTACCTAAAGCAATCATAGCTGGGAAAGTCCAGAGACCAGCAATGATAATACCAGGCCATCTCTTACCTTTGAAAATAGTATCGGATGTCCAACCTAAAATAAGGGAAGTAGCAAATGAAACAGCATACATTGGAGAAGTCAAGGTATTTATTTGTGAAGTGGTATATGAACCTTTGTGAATTTTATTCCATCCTTTAATCCAGAACTGTGTGGAAGCATTAGATAATGAAATGATATCTTGAGAAACACCGAATAACCAGAAAGCCCACACGTGCCATTGAGTACACCATTGTAACATTTCCTTGACTTGATTCCAAACACCAACTGGTTTTTCATCTTGTTTGATTTGTGGTAATCTTTTTTGTAAATAGGTAATCTCTTCTTGACTTAAAAATCTACTTGGTTTAACTCTTGATAAGATATCTGGCATGAATATAATTTGAGGAACGATGACAAAGAATGAAACGATACCATCAATCAAGAAAGTCCATTGCCAACCTTCATAACCGTTTTTACCAGCTAATGAAGACGAAGCACCTGCTTGAATGTAGGTAGCAAACATAGGACCCAAAACTGTGAATGATTGCAAAACAACTTGTCTTCTAGCTAGTTCCTTTTGGTTATAGTAAGTACCGATCAAGAAAACGAACGCACTATAGTGACCACATTCCACAATCCCCAAGATAGTTCTAACAACAATCATTTGGAAAGGAGTCTTGATAGAGACAAAACCAAAAGTAACTATAGTCCATAACACTTCAATAATAACAATAAACCATTTGGTATTGTATTTGACCATTAATTGAGCAGCTGGGAAACCACAGATGATGGAAGCAACATTATAAGCAGTATTGGCATAATTCAACTCGTTACCTTTAACGTTTAAATATTCTTTCAACCCCGAGTTGTATGCGTTACCCAAGTTAGACTTATCTAAGTATTTAATGAAAGATGAAAGAGCACCCCAAACGACAATTAAGAAATCTATTTTCAAGATAACTCTTCTCTGTTCTGGTGGATAGTCTAAACAATCCCATAGACCACTTTTAAATCTGTTGATAAAAGGTTTCTTGGTGTGAACCTGAGATTCACTTTTGGCTATTTCAGTATCTAGTTTGTTAGATTCCAAGACATCCTCTGTAGATTTGAGGCTGCTACTCATTGTTAGTTAGCTATATCTGTAAAAACGTTTTATCTGGGGAACCGTGAAAAATCATAGAAAAAGGAAACAGGGAAAACCTACAGTGGGAGAAACCATATTGTATTTATAAAGATACTACAATATGAAGATCACTAATATAATGATGAGTTATTGTGGCTTACAAACATTACAAATTATACTATTAACATGTATATAATAAGGTAAAAAATATGGCTTTCTTTTCCAAACTGACGAAGTAACATGTTAAACAATAATTTCACTGCCTTGATGTTTTACACGATTTGAACAAAGTTGACGTGATAAAATTACACCATCGATTGATTGTGAATTCAGTATTTTCAGTGAGTGACCGAACTACCAAGTTGGGAGTAATTACCAGTAAACCCAGCATGTTATTCGGGAAATGATGCAATCCAAGTAAGGGTTCTCATTTGTGCGCCCCGAGGTGAAAAGTCTTTACAGTCACCAATATTACTCTTTCATTTTATGAATGTTCTACCTACTGTAGGGCCTGGTGAGTTATCTAGCTATGCATGGAGACACTCAATTGATAGTTGGCTATATGACTTGTATCCATGAGCTTTTTCACCTAGTTTACAGAGAAAGTGCAGGGTGAAAAAAAGAGCCCGATTATACTCAAGGAACCAGGGCGGTCGCGAACACCGGGCTTATCCTTATCTGAAACGGCTGTGGCCTTCTGCAAATGAATATGTCCGCTATTTTCATCGGAGAAAAGCTGTAGCTACTTTAAACCAAAGATGAGCCAACCACCCATGGTAGCATCTGCGGTTCGTTGCGAATTGGTAGTAGCCTGACTTTGAAATAGCTACTACCAAAAAATGTTTATGTAAGCAATAGTAATTATAGTACTAAAAAAGGATTATTACGTAGTCAAGTGCTCCCCATAGTAAACTTTTTCAAGGCGGTGAGTTGAGTGCTAGGTGGTATTAGAGGAGGGGTGACCAACCATTTCTATTCCTGTCTTGCGAGACATATACCCAAGTGGTCCACTTTGAAGTTGAGCGAGCAGTTTCCTATAATCTACTGAATACAGTCTTCAAAGCTTCAAAACTATAGGGCTATACTTCAAGTTTATCGGCTGCTACCAAAAGGAGACTTTTTCTTTCAGTACGGTGACGCCACAATATTTTCATGGGGAAAAGTGGGAGCCGCAGCCGTTGTTGTACCTTTGAGCTCTGCTTTTTCCACATCATTAGTCACAAAGTTGAATCTCATGAGGGGGAAGTTATGTAACCTAGTTGGGATAGATTATCCGCTAATTATAAAAATATCTTTCTAGTTGAACATTTGACTTGCACCTTGAACATCGAAACCGTTAAAGGAGATCTCAAACTTGAAATCTGCTGCGTGCCTATAATGTTAACATAGCAGAGCATCCTTTTATGGTGACAGGCAAAATGACACCATATTTCTGCCTTCCTTCATGCTGAATGGTTTTGGATTGTTTTTTTTTCCATGACAGAATATTGGCATATGTAGAAGTAAAAACTTCGACAACGGCGAAAAACAAGTCGGAAATAACAAGCGGCCTTGGAAAGTACTCGGGGAAAGCGAGCCCAGCAAAACACTAAAAGCGGAAAGGTACCTCAAAACTGTGGTTCCTCTTTTCAAAAGCTTACAGTTCTTATCATGCCTGAAAAGTTTCAGACCAAACAGGTTGGTGAAAGTTCATCATAGTCTCATAGAAGAGCTAGAGATGAAAAGTTCTATCTTTTCTTCATCTTTTAGTACGACGACTAATCACTGTTTTATTCTTCTACATCAAAATCCCCCCAATAAACTCAAAACTCTTTCAGGTCCTAATTGAACTGTATAATAGGCTTGCAGTTCATCCATCTATAAATAAATACCAAGAGTACCCCACATTCTCCATATAAAATGCGTTTTGTTGCCGGAGGTGATTGTTTGTTCTCATCCCGAAATCTAGTCAACAGATTAGATCCTAAGCTTGTTTCAGAGTTTAAAGACTCTGATGCCTGTTTTGTTAATGCTGAATTCACTTGTCCCAAACCAGAAATCCATCCTCCAGCTGCAGGTAGAGCGTACATCACATCAGTTAAGGAGAATATCTTAGATGAATTTGTTGATTTGAACATCAAACTGCTATCATTTGCTAACAACCATGCTTGTGATTTTGGCTACCAAGGTGTCATTAATACCATCGAGGCATCAGAAAAAAGAAATCTTCAACCATGTGGTATTGGTAGATCTATCGAAGAGGCAAGATTACCAAAGTTCTTAGACACTCCAAATGGAAGAATTGGTGTTGTTACTACCAGTACTACTCGTTCAGAAATGATGCTTGCATCATCCGCAGGTGCAGGAACCATTCCTAGACCTGGTATTGCTCCTTTGAGATGGGGCAGAACTTATGTGCTTCCAACTGAGCAATTTGAACAATTGAAAATCATGGATGATATGATGGGAACAGCAGAAGCATTCAGGGAATGTAATGAGATTGAAATCAAACCAAAGTTTGGACCTGATAATTTCAAACTTGGTTCTTTATTCGAAGGTCATTTAGATATTCAACGTGGTGAGAAAGCTCACGTTAAAACTCACTACAATCAAAAAGATGCCAATGCACTATTCAAGAGTATCAAAGATTGTTCAAACAGATCCGATTTCAACTTTGTCTCTCTACATACTCATGAAGGTATCAACAACAACTGGTACAACCCATTACCAGCTGAATTTATACAAGAGTTCGCTAGAAAGTCAATTGATACAGGTGCAGATGCCATTATTGGTCATGGTGCTCATTTCATGAGAGGTGTCGAAATCTACAAAGGCAAACCAATTTTCTACAATATTGGTTCATTCTTAATGGAGTTCGAAGTCGGTGAATCAATTATCTCTCCTGAGATGTACGAAGTGTATAATTTACCTCCTGATTCTAGACCATCTGATCTACATAGAGGTAGAGCTAACGATCCAGAGACTGGTAAATTCACAGGATTTAACAGTCATCCTAGATTTTCGAGAAATTGTTTAGCTATATTTGATGATTCTACCGGTGTCATGGAGGTCAAGTTGTTACCTATTGATTTGGATTTGACTAGAGAAAATAGAATGCAAAGAGGTGTTCCATATCTTGTCCCAGCCAAAGTTGGCCATGAAATTGCCGAGTACTTGACTGATATCAGTACTGAATGGGGAACGAAATTGACCTATAATGAGAAGACAGGATACATTGATATAGCTGGACCTGCTGAATATTAATTTTAAACTGTTTATCAGTTCCATTTTACCCTTACTTATGTACTAATATCTAGAAAACTTCATGTATTACCGAGCTTACTAACTACTGTATACTTAAATCAATGTTCTGCAACCATAAGTAAAATGACAGACACCATTTTGGCTCTCAACTTTATATCTATCTGTACAGATTTTTGCTTAGGTACCCCTTAGAGTAAGTCAAATCATGAGCCAGAACAAAGGTTGATGGGATATGCAGATGAAATACGGCACGATATGACATCCTATCTCAGACCAGGTCTGAACAGAACCTTCAACTCTCCAACATACAAATTGCTGATAGGGATCTACGGCATTGAACTATCTAGAAACTTATTGAGCTCTGAACTAAATCATTATTTACCAAGTGACTTACAATCCCAGACAGCTAATTGCATACAGAACTTATATATGACCTTAAACGAGCAAGGTTTGATGCTTTCCAATATTGTCTCACTTACGGTATTTGTCTCTAATTATCAGGACTCTGACTTCGTTATAGATAAGTTGAGTCAGATAGGGATTGCTAATGTGGTTACCAATTGTACGGTGATGAATTTCAAGAATCAAAGAGTTAAAGTGGCACTGGATATAATGGCCGTGTTCGATAGAATCGTTTCTAAGTTGTGAGCTACTTCACGTTGTTTGATATATGTAAATAGTGCGCTTATTAAATCTTACATTTATTTTCTCCGGTCCGTTGATATAACTATTAATATATACTTAAACAGTTATGAGTAAAACTCAGTTTAAGTCGCCGAAGCTTCTCCATCCTTCCCTTACAACTTCCCACCTATTGTGTTTCGTTCCATTGCTCATTCCAGATCCACTGGATCCCGGTAAAGCTAGCTCGTCATTATTCTCAACAATAACATATTTTTCCCATATTCCTTTGAATTTCCAAAGAATAATGATTGACTCATTGTCAGACCATCCTATTATCCCAAAATCATTTATGTAATCATCTTTGTTTCCAACGTTCTTGGAAACAAATGACCATGTCGATTTGAAGTAGTTTGGAAGTAGTGGTAATTTTTTCAAAAAGTGTGATTTATTAGTGATCTCCCATTCACCTTGTTGAAGCATCTGCTGTTGTTGTAGTAGTTCAGTTGCTTGTTGATGCTGCTGTAATTGTGTCTGTAGATTATACACATGTAGAGTATTCTTATCACTTAGCACCGCTAGCTTTTGATCATTAGGGGAGAACTTCATCGAGGTGATGACTGCCTTATCTAATCCTCTTCTGAACTCAAAAAGTAGGGAACACGTCGAAGTATCATGAACTCTTATTATTGTTCCAGTTTCAGATGCAGAAGCAATCATACTACCCGATGTTGATATTGAAATATATCTTATCTTAGACTTATGAGCTTTGATAATTGAGATCAAGTTGCGATCTTTATTTAGAGGTGATATATCAACCAATTGTATCTGACCAACAGTTCTTCCAGGAAATGCCAATAAGCTTATATTTTCACTTATTGACAAATCAGCCACTCCAGAGTCATTATCGTATGTTTCATAAGACGACAAAAGCTTGGGCTTAGACTCAAATGCATGAATCAAAACTTTGTTCTTTAACACGACTATGATTCGAATTCTAGATAATAAAACATTCAAGATTGGACTCATGAATTCCAAAAATATGGATGGCTTCTTCTTCAAATCATCCCATATACAAACCTTGTTTATTGGGAAACGAGGTTGCTTTCCACCTCCCACTAAAGCAACGTAATTGGTTCTATGAAGCATTGATATTAGCCCTATTCCACTGTTTCCACTACCAGAATTACCACTGCCATTTATACTGTTGTCAGAGTTACTAATTGAATTGAAATTTCTTTGCATTTTGAGCTCCATTGGATCGGTATTATAAACCCTGAATCCTGATTCATGACAGATAGCAAAACAACTTTGATCTTGATTGAATGATGCATTAAGTAGCTTTGGTTCCTTAGTCTTCTTGACTGCTTCTAATGCCTTGTGTGCGTTCATCTAAAAAAAACAAAACCTCGTCAAAGGTCACCCGTTGTATCTATTATATATTCGAACAATTCGGAAAGTGGGTCTACATAAAGGCTTCCGTCATCCTTGAGAGCCTGCCTTTCTTTAAGATGTGATCATTCTCGATACAGGAGACAATAACAGATCAGATCGACGCAAACCAAAACAAATCGACGCGCGTCGATCATCTTATATTTGGGGGGTTGTTTCCGCTGCTCTCTGATTAGAAGTGAGCCTTGAAGAGGGAAGAAATAGTAACTAAAGACGGCTTGGAAAATATACTATATACAAGTCAAATACAATTGATCAAAACGAAATATTGTTGTCAAGATGAATAACCAGAAAGTGGTTGCTTTACCAGGCCAAATTCCTAGGCCTGAAGGTGTATACCCTTTGAACGGAGAAGATCCAAATTCTGCAGGTCTAGGAGGTTCAGGATCAGTTGGCACCGGCAACAGCTTGAATTCAAGCAAGGGCTTGAACGGGTCGGGCAACTATACATATCAATCGAACATGCTGTTGAATCATACCAATGTTGAACCTATATATCCCGACTTTAAGGTCTGGAAACATACATCCAAAGATGACGCTCTTATGAGAAGTCATTTACAGAAGGGCTTCTTCGAAACATCATGCGTTTCAAATGAATCACATTCAGGTAGACAAATTGTGACACAGCTTTTGAATAGACCATCTTCCTCATCCACCAATGGGAATAGTCTCAATGGTGGTACGCCTGCCAATGAAGCTGTTGAGAACACCATCAAAACCAAGCTAAATAACCTAAGTGAAGTCATGGTCAAGACCATTTTGCGAAGAAGAGAGCTGAATAAGATCAAAACCAAGTCCACATACAAACCACCTCCAAGAGTTACACTAACTGATCATAAGAGAGAAATGTGGCTCAAGAATCTAGCAGATCCAAATATACCATTGAAACAACTCTCGAGAGCCGTTCCACATGGGTTAAGAAATAGAGTTCTATTGGAACAATGTGTGAACCATAAAATACCGATCCATAGAGCAATTTGGTTGATTCGGTGTGTCTCCACAAACGAACAAAGACAATTGAAGAGAAAGTTACAAAGTTCTACAGCTTCACAGTCCGTTACAGTTGGTAAGTGGATAGTTGAATGGACAGAACAGGTGACTCTTTTCATCGAGCAAATCATATCAAATTGTTTTGTTCCTGCTAATAGAAGCACGTGGCGATACAAGCTTAACTATTTTATAGAGTTGTCAGGTAATCTATACTTGCAAAATTTGATGAATCGTGAAACTTTTTTAAGTTGGATTGTTCATTATGCAGGTAGATTGATCCACAAAGATTGCACCGACTTGCAAGGTTTCAAAACCTTATCCGTGCATTATCTCTTTATCAAGTTGTTTTGGTTCAAAATTATAAATGTGGACTATTTATCCAAAGAGCTGAACGAGAACATGCTCTTAGCAATCGCCAAATTACAAGAGATTCCAAAAGTTGCCAAGTATGAACCGTTGGTAAACAATCTTTCTTCTCTCTTTCAAACACTTATCAGATATCTGTTCTATTACAATTCGGATACATTTATCATTCCTAGTTGTTGGTCCCAATTGAAAGGCCATTTGAAAAAAATCATTGACATGAGCAACGCACAGGTGAGCGAACAGTTCAAACTAATTACATATAGAAACGAATCCCTAATGATTGATGAAACGGGCAAAAGTGGTTTAAATGCTAGCTCAGGAGTTGAATATAATCGAACTTTGACATTAGTGCATCAATTGAATAATATGAGCAAATCTACAAATTTGAAGGATCTGGTCAAGTTGATCTTTGTCGATTCTTCAAGTGAGGACAACTCCCTTGAACATAGTGACTGGAAGCAACTGCTCAAATTGCTACTAAAATGGACTGTAACAATTTACAGAGAAGAAAGCAAAGATGCGCAGAAAATTGCTTGTACTCGATCTATTCTGAAAATAAGAATTCATGAGTTAAGCCGTCTCAAAAGCAAGAAGTTCAAGCTAGTGAAACAAGAACTGGAACTTGAAATTATGGGTTTTGTTTATGAAATGGCAGAACTTTTGAATTTCGGTAACGATAACAATGCGTTCAACTTGGTTCAAGTATTGAGGCTAACAAATGAGCTGTACTCATTGGACTTATTTTCCGTTCCATCATACCTGAGAAGACTAATTGCATCTGGTGTCATCTATTTGCAAGATGCTGATAAGTCATGTTATATTCATTTGTTGATTCTCAACTCGTTACCTGGATTACAAGATTCAAATTCCCGGAATATCTTGAAAAGATTGTCCGACTCAACCAACATTTTGCTTCCTGATAAAAATGACCATCTTGCGAAAGAAAGATTGAGGAAACTATTAGACTATGTTTTTCAACAATCTCAAGAATTTGATCTATACGAATTAAATGATATCTTGCAATATAAAGATGATGTGGACCCATTGGAGCTAGGGAAACGCGTGGCTATTGAAGCTTGGTTTCTTAATGAGTTCAAGGAGTACTTGAGAAACTTTAGCTATTCATTCTCGATAACTCATGGTAATCTCACCATATTGAATATGATTTTTTCTTACAAGTTCAACATGGCTCCACAATTTATCGGTCTTATTGTTAGACACCTCGATAAGACTTCATCTACAATTGATCAAACAGCATTGACGTTTTTACTCAAAGTGATATCATACAACGATGAGTTACTTCTGAGCTGTATCTCAGATGACGTTCTTTCGGGTCACCAAAATAGCTCCCCCACTTCTCAATCACAGCTACAACAGATTGATATCACTTCCAACATGTTCCATGACATTTACTGTATTTTAATGAAGTGGTGCAATTCAAACAAATTTGACATCACCCATGTTTTTGAGCTAGCCAAGTTCAATAAATATTTGATACCAGTAAGTCTAAAGGATGAAACAGCTAAGTACATGGAGAGAAAGAAAATCATCAACAAGCCTCAAAAGTCTGCGATATCATTGGAGGAGTTGAATCAGCTGGGAATTTCATCATATGAAAGATTGACAAATGCGGCAGAATACTCACATCACTTGAGCCAGACAATTAATCAGTACTGGAACTCGATTAAAGGCTTCAACACTGATTCTCAATCGTCTGTGATCTCTTTACTAAAGATACTACAGAATTGGAAACCAGAAGACTTCTCAACCACCTTACTTCTTCATTTGAGGAAGCTGATCTTACCAACCCTATCATTGGAGTATGATCTAAGCTTGAAATTTGTTCTCAAATTGGTTGTTGAAGGCTTCATCGATCTTCAAAGTGTGATTCAAATTCTTGGAAAAAATAAGAGCAAAGATGAGTTTTCAACAGATTGTAACGAGAAGTTGATCTGGGATTTATTGTTCAGTAATACAAATGAATCAATATTGTCTGATTTTGAATTATTCTCATTGTCATTTGAAAAGAAAGTATATCGTCGCGAGAACCCAGAGGAATACTTCAATTTTCTTTCAGTTATTTTCAGAGAGCCAGCAACACCTATGGAAGAGACTCAATCATCTGCTCATGATGTTGATATTGTCCATGTAGGCGTTGATGATGTTGTCTCTGCAGATGTTATGAATTCCCTACATGATTTGAGCAATGTGTCGGTTGCACAAACTCCACCTGGCAATGCTGTTACTGGTGTCGATTCAAACATTGGCCATCATCACCATCATCAGATTATTAATAAAGAAGAAAGTAAGATCAATAAGTTCAATGATTTGGTTATTGATTCTATCTGGTACTTGACATTCACGCATATGGATCTGTTTGTAGAACTATTTTACAAAAATGATTTAAACAAACCCGAGATCAAAGAGTTGTTCACAGTGATGTTAGATATCAAGGCTAGCGATGCAGATGGTTGGATATATGATGATTTGATTAGAAATCTAAACTACTTCAATTTACCTGTGAGCCAACTATTATTCAAAATATTGATTGAAGAAGAGGTATCCAATATTACTGATGACTACGAACTAAGTGCTAAGGTGACTCAAATTATTTTACAAATCTTAAATCAACTGAAGGGTAAATATAATGATTTCCATTTAATTGGTGAATTGTTTGAGTTTCTGGATGACAAGCTAAAGTTGAAAATTTTGTATGCTTGCGAGGAGATTTATTTTGGGTCAGAAACATTTCCAAAATTGACTGTTAATGGACAGAATTTGACCAATTTCTTGATTGACATTCTAACAAGTTGTTCGAGATTGAAAGACCACAATCATTCTGTTATTCCACTGAGTGACTCACTTGTGTTTTCTCTTAACTTATCACTAGAAAGATTAATGTACTTCAGCTCCAGTCTAGATCATAAAAAGAACAAATCCGAACTTGTCAGAGATCTTGAGACATCAATCATGCTACTTTCGAGGATTATTCTAGTCCATAAGAATTTCCTTGTTGAGTTAATCCTCAAAAGATCGGTGAATTTTCAACGAGATGTGTTTTTGATTAACCTTACAAAACTTTTTAATCATCGGGTGATGGATAAGAGATACAAATTGAAGAACTTGTTGTATGATATCTTGATATCATTAAAGATACTCATCTCAGAAACTCTATCCCAGAATGTTGCTCCTACGCAGAACTTCAACTCTGTGCCACAAGGTTACTCTCAACAATACTCCGTCACTACACCTCAGCAAGCTGCATTGATCACTTCATTATCGATCAACAAAGGTACACCATCTTCGACTTCGTATCAGTCACCACCAGGGCATTCGCCAATGCCACCACCGGGCTCTGGGATGACAACCAATGCAGCTTCAGCTTCATTATTATCATCATCATCGAACGGAGGCTTTATGTCTGGAAATGGTGGTTTGATGAACGTAACTCCACCTAACTACAACAATAAATTGAAATTCATGCTACAAAGTCCTACATTTGATCATTTGAAAGATACATTAATAGAGAATGAGAAGAAATATTTCTTGATTGACTCTGGTACTACGACTGGAATAGGTCCAGGAACAGGTAACATGATCAGATTCAATTTGAAATCTTTTGAGTTGATTGAAGACTCAAGCACAACTGTTGGTTTGAATGATTCTTGTATCAGCTTACAGTACTTTGACGCATGCATTGAGAAAAAGAACCCTAGATGATGATCAGCAATCATTAACTTGTGAAAAAAAAAGTATATATATATAAACATAAACCATTTTAATCTCATATAAATAACTGTACCATTATTGTATGGGGTAGATAGTACTGTAGATAGAAACGCGTCGACAGACGCGTCGTGAACCGCGACTCGTTACACCAACCGTGTTTTCTGGGAATGGCTTGGTGGGCTGGTCGATCGAGATCTGAAACTTGGTTGATCTACTTTATCAAATGAAATACGGGCATGTACAAATTCATACCTGGTTACAAAAGCAGTTTATATACACAAGATAAAATTTCCTTATATTAGTTTTGAAGAAAAGGATGTAATAAAAAAACCCAATAGAATAAAATGCAGTAAAAGGCAACACAATTAAATAAATAAAATTTCAAAATAGGAAGTATGCTAGTACAAACGCAGGTAGCATGAGCATCCTGAGTTAGACTAACATATTTCAATCCTATTTTGGTCGCAAAATAAAAGTAGAAAAAAGCACTAAAATACAGTCAATGAAGTCATTAAAGTTCAATTTCATTTATAAAGCAGAGACGACAGCACCTAAAGCAACTAAACCAGCGAATAAGGTGACCAACTTGGAGTTAGAACCAGAGTACATCATTGGGGTGGTCATACCAGCAGCACCAGAAGATGATGATGATGAAGAAGCAGAAGCTGAACCAGCAACGTTAGCAGTACCGACTAAAGAGTATGAAGAAGCAGAAGCCATTGTAATAGTATATTTAAGTTGTAGATAGGATAAATCGAGATTTGATTGATTGATGAAAGAAAATAACAATTAAACGAAATGAAAATAAATCTACAGGAGGGAGGAATCAAGGTGTATTTATATTCAGATCGACATACCACGGAAACGAATCGAAAAGAAACTGCACCTAATAAAAGTGAAAAATCAACATCGATTCTCGAGGAAAAAACACAGGGGACGAGCACGCGTTACTATTTTTAGCTTCCCAGTGGCTGTCAGTTCACAGGGGAATTTTCAATGCTCAGCGAACGGGAGGCGCGGGGCGGATATGGCTCGGGCTGTGTGTGTCACCTGGTTTTTTTGCCTGAAACAGCCACATGCCTCATTGGGAAAGAGGTAAACATTCGTCATTAAGGATCTGCCCCAGCCATCTTTGCAAGAGTGTGATCTGATCTGAGCAGATCAGACACTTATTGCATAGTGACATACTAGTTAAGCTGATGGGGTTTAGCAGTTTTGCCGTTCCGTTGCAATTATCATTCCGAATCTAGTAAATTGAAAGCAAGTTACTCTATTCAGCCTTACAATCTCAACTCTTTGACATTAAACGTCATAGCTTGAAACTCTTTTGAGAATAAGATAAACATATAACTGGCTGGTGTTAGCCAGTTCTCCAATGTTCCAGACCCAAAAACATTGATGGTTATTTGTCAAATGTAATCATTTTACCTATAGAAGTAAAATTCGCTAACCATTCAAGCTTATAGATTATATATTCGCATGTTACACTACTGGTGATGTTGTTACATACTCTTCTGAAACACCACCAAGTATACCAGTATTAAGTCTTTCGTTCAAAGTGACTGATCCTGTAACCTGGTGGGTGTTGTTGTTTCATTGTTATTCTATCGATTATGTAGAGATATATCTCTTGGTTGAATAAAATTGGCAAACTCCGGTATCTGGCCTAACAGGGCCCGGAGATGAAACTAAAGCCAAGCCAGGCTAAGCGAGCCGAGAAAAATGGTACGCGGTGGCCGTGTCGCTGTGTGAAAACAAAAATAACCACGCTTACAAAATACGCGTTCGTGTCAACCAGACCGTGTTTTGGTAGCACGGTTTGTATGACTGGATAGAGGACTAATTAATCAATTAGATGTCCTGATTCTTCTTGGATTTCTTGCATATTTAGCTTAATTAGTATAAATTCGAAAATAAATTAGTTACCTTTTAGATGCAATCCAACGTCTAGAACCAGAAAAACGCGGTACCACGCTTTTGGGTTCTAAAGCTTGCATATACGCAGCATGTATGTTACTTGAAAACATCTACATCTTTTGTGATCTGAACAAACTTATATGATTACTTCACCGATGATTCATGATGAAATCGAGATTTGCTCAGTCTCCTCAACACACGAATAGTAGTACAGTTGAGTCGTGACTTTGATCTGGAAGTTGCCAATGGGTCAGACATGCCCACCTCTTGAGATCAGACTCAATGGTGAGCTCTTGAAACCTAATTTCAATCACTTCCACTTCGTCTTTAATATAAACTACTATCTTAAAACTCAATCGACACATTTGAACTATCAATTCAAATAAGAACACAGTGTCACAATTTCAATTGCCGTAAAACGTACCTCAAACCCCATCATGTCAAATGCCGATTACAACTTTATAACGTCACCGGCATTTGCTCATATGCAAGCATAAAAACACTAACCAGCCATCTTTTGACTAAGTATCAATTGCTTTGTTTACTTATGTCTTAAAACAGCATAGTAATGATGCTACCAAAATATATATATATATATATCGACGCGACTGGAAAGATAATGTTTTTCCAAAAGTTACTTTAGTCGCGTCGATCGACTAAGCCTGGGGGATTGAGGGGGCTGGGAATAGGGGAGGCTGGTTTTAAAGGGTAGTTAAGTATAATGCTACCAATATCGTATATGCAAGGCTTTGCATTGATCCATTGTGATCTCGGTGATCCAACTTTGATCAAAATAGTTCTAATTACATTGATCTAGAGTGGAACCTATTTGTATATAAGTGGACAAATTCCTGATGTTTATAAGTTTTGTAGTTTTCTTTTAAAACAACAGCTTATCAATTAAGAAAACAACCTCACAAACTTATATTCAAATATGCTTCCAACTTTATACAACAACCCAATTGCTCTTGGATTTGCATTCTCTCAACTAGCCATGGCTTCTGCTAATGCTGTTGGTTACACCGGTAATGGCAGTTTAGATGATGATACTTACGAATCTGAAGACTCAACCACCACACAAACAACCGTCGCCATTACATCAACAGCAGAAGAGACTACTGAGGAAACTACAGCTTCAGAGAACATCGAAGCTTCAACAACGACGGAAATTGGTGAAGAAACCGTCACTGCTGCATCTACAGAATCAACAGCTACTGAACAATGGACTGCAGAAAGTTTAACATCTACAGAATCAACCACTGATCTATGGGCTACCGAAAGTTTAACATCTACAGAATTAACCACTGAACAATGGACAGCTACAAGTCTGACATCAACTTTGACAGATAGTGCAACTGCAACTACTACGGCTAGTACGACTGCATCCGATGCCACTGGTACTTGTGGTACAGCTTATGCTCAATGTGGTGGTTTAGATTACACCGGTGCTACATGTTGTCAGAATGGTTACCAATGTATAACAGCTAACAGTTATTGGGCTAGATGTGTTGTTCAATCAACATTAGGTTCTTCTTCCGTTTATACCAAAGGTTCTGGAGCATCATCAGTTAAATTAAGTACAGAACTTGAAACTTCAACATCAACAGAATACTCAACTTATATTACAACATATGCTACCAATGTGTATGTGAGTGGTAGCTCATACTCTACAATCATCACTTCAAAAGTTGTTTCATCTGGTATAGTTGTTAAAGTTGAATCTTCAGTTAACACTATTTCTTCAACCAATGGTGCTTCAGGAATGTCATTGAGACAATACACCAATGACAAGTCAGGTTGGAAAGCTAAAGCATTGATTGCTGGTTTAATAGGTTTTTCAATGGCTGTTGCCACTGCTTGATTGAAATTATTATTCTCCGCCACCCACATTATGTATTCCCATTATTACTGTATATTAGATATGAATTTTATTACCCACTCTTCCCGTTCTGCTAGTCAAAACAAAATGTAAAGACATTGAATGTTAGTAAATCCATCTAATCATCTGCCTGAATACTTTCGTGTTCAATAAGCGAGACCTTTCAAAACCAGCCTTTAATCAGGAATTCGAGACTGAGGGAAACGATTAAAGTACTAAGTAAGCCAATCGAAGAATTGCGTAGCTGGAATAGTGCTAGCAATATAATCTACATACTCAAAAAACACAAGTTATCAAAATCACATCACAATTCAAGCACACAAAATTAGATAAAATATCTTGAAATTAATTAATGCTGAGACCGAATTATAACCCAAAACACCCCAAAAGAACAACAAATGCATCATCATCGTCATCAACATCTACGAATGGGTCTAATAATGGAGGTACGAAGAAATTGAACAAACATTCAGTGGCAAAAGGAGGTTTTGACCCAAGAAGTGTTTGGAGAAGTCCTAGAAATAGTTCATCATCATCATCCCCTTCTCCTTCTCCTCCACCAAGATCACAGTCTCCATTTCAATCTACACAATCCTCATTACAAAAACTACGAAAACAAGATACCCCACCAATAATGACCTCACATCGAGAACGAGAACGAGAACGAGAACGAGAACGAGAACGAGAACGAGAACGAGAACAAGATACAGATATGATGAATGTTGACAATCAAAGCATACGGAATAATAATAATAATTATACTGAAACAATGAAGGATATCGTACCGAATGTTTTTGAAAATAGACAACGATTAATGAATTTCAATTCACAATTTGAAATGATGAATTTAGAATTACGCAAAAGAGTGATATCTAGTTATTATAATGAATTGGATTCAAATGCTTTAAAACATCCACATTTATCAAATAAACAAAATCTCAATACTTTAAAAAATTTAATTGAAAGTGTATATTTTAAAAATCATGTATTATTTTCATTTGATGTTGAAGCATTTGAATTCGATCAAAGAATGATTACTGAGATAGGTATATCTATATATGATCCAGCATATCAACAATTTTCAACATTTCCATACATTAAACAAATTCATATTATAATTAAAGAATTTTCATCAAAAGTTAATGGGAAATTTGTTATTAATAATAAAGAGAATTTCTTAGGTGGTCCAAGTTTAATCATGTCTGCTATTGAATGCCGGAAATTCATGCAGAAATTAATTAATTATTATTTTAAAGAACTTCCATTAGTTGATAAAACAATTCAAAATGCAATATTTGTAGGACATTCACCATCTCAAGATCTGAAATGGTTTTCAGATATGGGTGTGAAATTACCTTTAGATTATATATTATTGGATACTTTAAAAGTATGGCAATTATCACATGGATCACATGGTGGTTCATTATCTCGGATATTAAGATATATGGATATACCACATTCATATATGCATAATGCAGGTAATGATTCATATTTTACATTATTATTAGCATTGAATTTAACTGATCCTCAAATACGAATCTTGAAAAGATTAGATGCATGGAATCGTGAAGATCCAATGGAAATGAAAAGGAAAAAAGATGAAAAACGGAAACTTCGAGATGAGAAAAGAAAACTTAAAGAAAAGGAAAATTATTCAAGTTCATCATTATCATATGATTTAATGAGTACTGAAGAAGATAATAATAATAATAATTTTGGAGATGGTGTTATAAATTCAAATCAAAAGGATAAAAAACGTAAGAAAAGAGTGAAGAGTAATAATATTTTTGATATTGTTGATAATGTGGAAATGAATGATTGTATATCAGCACTGACATATTTTTTTGATTCTAATCATAAACCATTTACACCATTAGAATCGAATCAATGAATGAATGAATTTTATTTTATTTAATTTTTTCTGTAAACTCTATAGAAAAATCTCATATTTTCCAATTTTAAATTGTACTCCACATCACTTGGAACTCTATACCAAATGGAATCATTTTGATCAACAATTTCCCAATCACCATCGGTGACTCCATGACTATCAGGTTTACCACACAGGATAGTATCTATTAAGAAATGGATTGGGAATTGTTTAGTACCAACTTGAACATTAGAGAAAGATCCAGCTGATTCTAAAATCAAGAACAAACAACCAGGTTTACAATCTTGTGATAATTTTTTCAAGAATCGTATTGAAGCAGCTTTATCTTCTGCGAATAATTCATTTGTTGTGAAACAACAAGTGATTAAATCCATATCTTGTAAATCCACCACCACATCATCATCATCATTTTCAGTATTCTTACCGATATTCAAAATATCATATTCATCAAAAGAAATGTTTAAATCATGAACTTTTCTAAAATCATTACTTTTAACCCATCGATCCTGTATATAACTATCTATATCATCAACAATACTACACCAATTTGAAATATCAACAGCTTGTAAATCCCAATTACGTGCAGTATCATCACTTAATTCTTGTAATTCTAACAAACGACTATAAATAGAACCAAATGCAATTAATTCAGCACCTGCTCCACCACCTATACTTAATAATTTCAAATCAGGTTCATTTTGTAATAGATCTAAAATATCTGGTTGTGAACTTAAAAATGTAGAATATGCCAATGATCTAGATGATGACCAACGTATACAATATGCTTCCCTTTTCAAATTTGAATCAAATGCTTTTGTGTAATTTCTATCGAATAAATCACTTTTAACATCTTGTATCACATCATGTAATGCTTGTAAATCTTCATGTTTTGATATCCATTGTTTGAAAATTTCTAAAGTTTCTTGTGCTGGTAATGTATTCTTTGAATTAAGTAATTGAGTTAAAGATAATTTAGCTAGTCTCTTTGTTAGTTTATCAGAGACTTTATCATGTTCTCTTTCCTCTTCATCTTCTTGTAGTTGCAGCTTCTTAGCCTTTGTTCTAGCGATTCTTCTACTTGGTTTAACACTACTCATTACTGTACTGTACTGTACTGTACCTAATGACACCAATACAATATACTCTGTACCACTGCAAACCCTTAAAAACATGATAAAAAACAGCCAGATCCCACACAGCCCCAAACTGGCAGAATCGGGCACAAGCAGCAAAAACGGGGGCGGCACAAATTCCAATCTGAAAATTTTTTCATTTTAACGAGTATAAATAGTTTGCTTTGTTTCTGTGTGTCTTTATTTTTCAAGTTGTTGATTTTCTTTTTTATTTTTTTTTTTGAAAAAATCACCAATCTTCACCTTGGTAACGGACCTGGCTTTGTATTTGATCTCGTATCTTATATGAAGTTCGTGCTTTGTCGTAAGACGGGCTACAGTGTTCAACCTTGAGTGCACAGTCGACTCTTATTCTTTTTTGAATTTTGTGAAGCTAGTATTTAATTTATCCTGTCTAACTTTTTTTTTCTCATATGAAAAAAAAAGGTATTGATGGGAGAAAAGTTCTTTAATGGATCATGATACAAGGTTGATGCTCAGTCGAAGGATTGTATAGTGAGCGATTGATCAAGACACCGTGTTTAAGGCTTCTTGAATTCTTCAATATTGATGATTTGATTTGATCTTAGTTAGGATTGTTATTCTAATTTGGGATTGAAATGAATTGGATTTTGTTGAATTGAGTTCGTGGCTGGTTGGTGTTTTGATTGGTTGTGGCGGTATATTCCTAATCCTTACGAATGTTCCTAGTGGACCGTTATCGTTTGGGAAACAACCATACCGCATACATTTTTATATATACTTATATACATTGAATAGTAAAGATTGTAGAACTTGGTACAATGCATGTCTTTTACCGTATACTACAAAGTGTTTTTCTATTCTGCTTGTAGTATATATACTGCGAATAACCATATACCATTTACAAAGCACTGTTTTGAGAAGGTGGTGAAATGAACTCACATTATATGTTTGAATAAAAGTGTTTTGTCACTGTGGTAAACTATTCAACTCTGAACATGTCAGTTTTGAAAAAGGCACAAGACGCGTTGGATGGATATACATACGTAGATCCATTAAGGAACTTACGTGTATAAAAGACACACAAAAAAAAAGGTGTAGAAAGCAAATAAACCGCACATTAAGAACAATAAAATAAAATAAAAGAAAGATAATAGAAACTTAAGCTCAACTTAAAACAGTTTACAGTCTTTTAACAACATGAAGAGCCTGATTTAACACCAGCACCTTCACCAACGTTTAATTTTGTATCTTGTTGTTGATTTAATTCATCACCTGATTTTTCCAAGATTAAATCGGCTAATTTGTAAAAAACATCATTAACATTTAAACCAGATTTAGCACTAGCTTCCATAAATGGTACACCTAATTCTTGAGCTAATAATTCTCCTTGTTTAGTAGTAACTTGTCTACTATCATCATCATCACATTTATTACCAACAAGGAACAATTGTGCATCATCTTTAGCATGTTGATTAACTGTTTGATACCATTTTTTAACAGATTCAAATGAATTCTCATCACAAACATCATATACAACAACAATACCCATAGCACCTCTATAATAAGCAGTTGTAATGGTTCTAAATCTTTCTTGACCAGCAGTATCCCAAACTTGTAATTTGATCTTAACTCCATTAATTTCAATTGTTTTAATCTTAAAATCAATTCCAATAGTAGTTATAAATGATGGATTAAACTTATCGTCGACGAATCGAAGAAGCAAACATGATTTACCAACTCCTGAATCTCCAACTAATAAAAGTTTCATTGTTTTATCAAATGCTTTCACTCTGTTCACCGACATGATTGATTAAATTGTATATTATATATAACTTTCAAAGTGTAATATAGTATAGTATAGTATAGTATAATATAATCATACTGTTACAATCACCTTTAACAGCTCTCATTTCGCTGTTCTTTTTCTTCTTCAAAATTAGACTTTTGTGGTGTAAAGATGTGATGTGCTGTGTTTAAGAAATTAGCGACGCGTCGATTAAGTTGAGCCGTCGATCGACGCTTAATCGACCACCCGTCGATCGACGCTGTTTCTCGTCGAAAAAAGTTTTTCTTTGATTGTCGTTGTTGGAAGGTTTAAAGAGTCAGCAGTAGTTATTGGTGGTGGTGGGTACAAGGGGACTGAAGAGTAGTACAGTACCATACATACCTACACACACCATACACACAAGATGCCTACCATTTCCGTTGACAAGGAAGACTTATTCAATCTATTGGGTCAAACTTACACTACTGAAGAGTTTGATGAACTTTGTTTCCAATTTGGTATCGAACTTGATGAAGATACCACTGAAGATGTTAAAGGTACCGATGAAAGACCTCAATTGAAAATTGAAATCGGTGCTAATAGATACGATATGCTTTGTATTGAAGGTATTGCTCAAGCTTTGAATGAATATTTAGGTAGAGCCCCACAACCAGAATATAAATTAAAGCCAGAACAACCAGAGATTACTTTAACTATTGATAAATCAACTGAATCAATTAGACCTTATGCATGTGCTGCAATTTTAAGAAATGTTAAATTTACTCAAAGATCATATGATTCATTCATTGCTTTACAAGATAAATTACATACTAATTTATGTAGAAATAGAACTTTAGTTGCAATGGGTACTCATGATTTAGATACTTTAACTCCACCATTCACTTATGAAGCATTAAAACCATCAGAAATTAAATTCATTCCTTTAAATCAAAATGTTGAAATGGATGGTGATCAAATGATGGAATTTTATGAAAAGGATAAAAATTTAGGTAAATATTTACATATTATTAAAGATTCACCTGTTTATCCAGTTATTTTAGATTCAAAAAAAACCGTTTGTTCAATGCCACCAATCATTAATAGTAATCATTCCAAAATTACTTTAAATACCAGAAATGTCTTTTTAGATATTACTGCTACTGATAGAACTAAAGCTGAAGTTGTTGTTAATACATTAGTTTCAATGTTTTCAAGATATTGTGATGAACCATTCACCATTGAACCAGTTAAAATCATTTCTGAACATAATGATGAATCTAGAATTTGTCCAAATTTAGTTCCAAGAGTCTTATCAGTTGAAATGCCATATATTAATTCATGTTGTGGTTTAGATTTATCAGCTGATGAAATGTGTAAATTATTGAAAAAAATGTCTGTTGAAGCTAAACAATCAATTAAAGATTCTAAATTACTTGATGTTACAATCCCAATAACGAGAACAGATATCTTACAACAATGTGATATCTTAGAAGATGTTGCAATTGCTTATGGTTATGATAATTTAGAAAGAAGTACACCTAAAACAGCAGCTACTACAGCTCAACCATTACCAATTAATAAAGTTGGTGATATTTTAAGAATTACATCAGCTCAATCTAGTTGGTTAGAAGTCATGCCATTAACATTATGTTCACATGATGAAAATTTCTCATATTTGAATAATAATGATGATTCTAAAGTTGTTAAATTAGCTAATCCTAAAACAATCGAATATCAAGTTGTTAGAACAACTTTAATTCCAGGTATTTTGAAAACAATTAAAGAAAATAAAAATCATTCATTACCAATTAAAGTCTTTGAATGTGGTGATATTGTTTTTAAAATTGATTCTGAACGTGGTGCTATTAATCAAAGAAATTGGTGTGCTGCATTTGCTGGTAAAACTTCAGGTTTTGAATTAATTCAAGGTTTATTAGGTAAAGTGATGCAAACTTTTAGAACTAATTGGTTATCTTTAGAAGATGCTAAATCTTCTTCAAAACCAAAAGGTTTCTGGATCGAACAAGATGATACTAATAAAATGTTCTTCCCTGGTAGAGGTGCTAAAATCCATTATAGAGGAAAAGATGGTGCTGATGTGCAGATCATTGGTGATATTGGTGTTTTACATCCTCAAGTTGTTTCTAAATTCGAACTTGGTTTCTCTATTAGTACTGTTGAAATTAATGCTGAAGTTTTCTTATGATTAACAGTGTGTTGTGGGGTTTCTTTTTTTATTATACCAAGTTAATCCATTTATATTACATTACTTTAAACTCTATAAATTAAACTAGATAACATATTTCTACGTTATACGTTATACGTTATACGTTCACGTTTACATTCACGAAAATGTAATTTCAATGTTTCTTTCATCAGTTGGAAACTCATCATCATCTCCATAATCCAACTCTTGACTAACAGATGATTCATTATCTTTGGTGATCTTATCATTCAACATCTCAAACTCATCATCATATGTAATCTTGATGTTTTCCTCCATGTTGATATCATCTTCACCGTATGTATCATCATGATTATTTACTGTACGTTCTTCACTTTCAACCGTAGGTGGAATTGACTTTTCTTCAATTGATTTGTTCAAAATGTTTTTAGTTTGAGCAATTTTACTTGCTTGAGAGGGTTGTGGTGCATTGTTTGAAAAATCATCACTTTTACTTGCTTGAGAGGGTTGTAGTGCTGCATTGTTTGAAAAATCATCACTTTTACTTGCTTGAGAGGGTTGTAGTGCTGCGCCGTTTGAAGAATCATCACTTTTACTCGCTTGAGAAGGTATAAGTGATGTACTATTTGAAGTTTGAATCACATTAAAGTTAAAAGATGAAGATCGTTGCTGCTGCTGCTGCTGCTGTGTTCCTTTCCCTTCATTTGAATTAGACGTGATTCTAAACGATCTCATCTGAGGTTCCGTTTCTTTCTTCGTAGGTGATTGAACAACAGATATATTGAATAATGAATTACTAGCTGATCTTCTCTTCACATTAGTTGCTGATTTTCTCTTCCCATCTTCAATTCCAATTCCAATTCCAATATCAGTGTCAGTATCACCTTTTGATTGTTCTGGAGTTATGTTATCATCCGTTATGAATTCATCTTCATTCATTGAAACTTTTGGTGTTTTCGGTATTGATTCAAAATTTTCTGATTTTGATACATTTGGAGATTTCAATTTGAATTCTTTCAAATTAGCTGCTTCAACTTCAATATTCTCAACTTCCTTTTGTAATTGATTTAAATCAAATAATGTATTAACATCATCATGATCTTCATCTTTAGCTGTTGAATCAGATTCAGATTCATTTTCTTTTGATTTATCACCTTCACCTTCACCTTCACCTTCTTTTTCATGTTGTTCATTGATTCCTTCTTCATACATTTCCCACCATTCTTTATTTTGTTTACTAAACCATTTATTATACCATGTTTTTTTTTTCTTTTTATTATTATTTTTATCTTTTTTATTTTTATCAAGTTGTTTTGAAGCTTCTTCAAAATCATGAATTAATTTTCTTTGTCTTTCAGTTTGTTCAGGATCAGGTTGTTCAATTTCAATAAAATCTTCATTTAATACTTCCCATCCCAATTCCATTAATAATTTAGGCATAACTTTTCTATATTCCATATGTCCTTGAATATATTCTGAACAATTGAAATTTTCCATGCCTTCAACTTCCGATAATCCTGCAACGGTACTTAAACCACCAGATGTAGCACGATATAAATATCCTAAAATCCAATCTTTTTTAGAATATCCATTAACGTATCTACCACCAACAACAGATCTAGCCATTGCAATTTGATCAGCTTTAATAACATATGGAGATCCAAAAAGGAAAACATTTTCAACTAATCCATAATCTCCAGTTTTAGCTAAATCCAATAAACAACTATAAATTAATCTAGCACCTAAACTAAATCCAACTAAAGTAATTGGTCTAATACCTAATTTACCTCTTCTTAAAGTATCTGCAAGAACTAAACCTGCACTCCATGCTCTATCTAATGAAACATTCCAAGGATTATCTAACAAATATCCTAATTTAGTTAACATCATAGGTAATTGAACAGCAGACATCAATGCAATTAAAACAGTACTACCTAAGATTTGTTGAATAGATTGAGTTAAAACTTCAGATGCCAAAATACTAATTGTTTGACCCATACTAGTTAACATTTCCGGTTCCCATAATAATGAATATAAATCACCCATAACAGGATCAACAGTTGAAAATGGTAATCTAATATCATCCATCTTACCAGACATCCAACCACTAACAGTTAAAATTAAATTAACTCTACCAGTATTATGTAAAGGTTTAAATTCAAAAGTTTGAACTGATCCTGCTCTTCTTGACATACCTTTACTTCCAACTCTCATTCCTGCCAATGCACCAGTTGTTGTAATGATTGAAGTACTTGCTGCACCAGCTAAGAAACCTGATGTTCCACCAATCCCAATTGTAGTTAAACCTGCTGCTATACCAGCACCAATAACAGGTGCTAATACACCAGCACTTAATCCAATAACTAATCCACCAGCAACTGTAGCAAATGCAATTTTAACATATTTTTGTTTTTTAAATTTTTTAGAATGTTCTTTCAAGATATCTTTTTCATCCCATGTTTGAGAATTATTCATCATTGCTAAAGTACCATCCATTTCCAAAGCATCAGTTATACGTCTTTCAAATTGATAAACTTCAAGGTTTTTAATTCCTATTGCATCTGCAAAACTTAATAATAATGTACGTGATCTAGCATCATAAATTGAAGATTCTAATAAGATTAAAAATAAATCACATATTAAAGTCCATCTAACATCAATTTCCAAAGTTTCATTTTCATTATCAACTCCAATTACTTTAATTTCTTCATCATTATCATTATCATTATCAGTTTGTATTTGTTTTTTTAATGGATTTGAAATTGTTAAATTTATATCTAACCAACTAACAAGATCTTTAGTTTCAACACCATGACAACTTAAATTTTCAATCATTTCTCTTTCTTTACCTTCTTTAACACCAAGATGATCATATAATTGATTCATTACATTCATACTCCATCTAGTGTATGATTTTTGAGCAATTGCTAATTTCTTCATTATTGAAATAGAACCACTACCTCTAATTTCTGTAAGTTGAGTATGCATTCTAACAATAATTAATTTAATAAGGGCAGCATAAGCTATCTTTTGTGGTTCTTGTAACATTGATCTAGTTGTTGCAAGTTGACTATCAGGATTCATTTCAATATTTTTTTGGTCCTCTTGTTGTTGTTGTTGTTTGTCATTTTCAAAAGTGGTATTTTGTAAATCACTACCATCACCACTACCTCTAGATCCATTTGAATGATGAAGTTTTCTTAAATTTGAATCTTCATTCACGAACAAGTAATCGAATTTTTGATCCATATCATTGAATTTTGTAGCTTGTTCTTCAGCTGCAATTCTAGTATATCCTAAAGTGGCACTATCTTCAATATCACCAGCACCATTATTATTATTATTATTATGTATTGTTTGTTCATTTTTCTTACTCCATTTAATAGTATCGAATAAATTAGTGGAGCTTTGAACTGGAGAATCAACATCTTGTGCTTTGTTTTGATTAGTTATAGTATCACTACTATGTATGAACGATTGTATTTTATCACCTTTGATATTATATATATCAGTATAATTTAATTGTGTATCCATTTCTTTCCAATCTTCATCATCTGAATCATCAATTGATGAATTTTTACTCGGGAGTCTTCTATTCATATCAACAACATCTAATTTATTAATAGTACTGTTATTATAATCTCGTTGTCCGGATTCATCATTTTCAATTATTTGTTCTTGAGATGCTGATTTTCGAAGTTGATCCATTATTGAATCCTTTTTAACTCTTGATAAATTACGATTCATAATTGTAACTGTTTCATTGATTTTTGTATCTTTTGTTTTTGAACCTAGTTGAAATTCAACAAAATCATCAGTATCTGATAAATCGGAATCACTACTGTTATTATTATTATATTGGGAATGGATTAGATCAGCATTGGGTATAGATAAATCTGTTGTACTACTTAATGCTAATTTTGTGCTTATTATGCTATCTCTTTTGCGAAGGGCCTCAATGTTTGGAGAGTTGACATTACTAGATGACATGTTGGTATAGACTATGGTATGATGTATGTATATTGTATGCTATGTACTTTGAAAAGAATGTGGGAGAGGCAGAATGAGAGGGACCTAATTTGTTTTGTGTTGTTTATTTTGAAATTCCACCCAACAATGGTATGTATGTGTATGTGCTTGATGAACTAAGACTATTCAACTACCCACCTGATTAGAAACAACAACAATCAACGTTACAACAGTAAGAACGGTGTAATAGTATAGTATAAGTATAGTACAGTTCAGTACACGTTAACTTATTGTTAACAAAGCGAATATTCTCGATTACGTAATTTTACTTTCAATGTGATAAACAAACAAAGCGAATTATAATTATAATTAAAAGGAAAAGACAAAGAGATAGAAATGAAATGGGATGAAATGAAAAACACATATAAACTAAGTAATGTTTCTTATATTTCTTCAAATTTTAATTGTTTTTTTTTAATAACTGTTGTTCTTGAAAAAGAATAAATTATGCATTTATTTTATTAAATTTAAAAGCTAGGCTCTAACTTATAAAAAAACAATTTTAAGTCGTGAAAAAGAGATGGTATTGAAGATTGGAATGAATTATCGAATAATTTATTCTTCTTCTTCTTCTTCTTCGTCTTCAGCAGCGACAGAGTAGAATTGTAATTGGTATTGGTTCTTCTTAACAGAAACGAATCTAATCCAATCTCTAATTTGGTTCTTCTTTAAGTATCTCTTTGATAAGTATTTTAAGTATTTACCAGAGAATTTAGTAGTAGCAACAACAACAACCTTTGAAGCACCTTCTTGGGAAACGGTAATATCGTTACCTAAGTTACCTAAATGGTTATCAACTTTGATGTGTTCAACCAAGTATTTAACGTATGAAGCTGGGTCAAAGACACCATTTTCAGTTGGAGCAGAACAGTCAACAGTGAACTTCTTAGCAACTTTTTGGGATTTCTTAGTCTGTAAAAGAGAGGGAAAGGTTGAAGAGTTAGTGATTTGTTTTATTTTTTTTCATTGAAGGAATAAAAGCAACTCCTCATCTGTTGATCAATTTTTACGAATCAAAATTATGATAATATTCATCAATCAAGCCTACCTACCGCACATCATCAACGTTATAAAAAACGTCAATCAAAGAAATAATTTTAAAAATAAGGATCTATCTTTGTTTTTTAAACGGCATAGCATATTGATTTGAAGAGGTAAATTTATAAAATTAAAGAGCGCAAAAAAAACAAACAATAACGAATGTCTTTTTTTTAATGGTTTTATTTAAATTTCAGCAATGATCATAAACTCATACCTGTATTTAAAAAACACAGATGAAGAATTCATGAAAAAATGCTAGGGTTAAATATGAACCACGCCCATTAATTTCTAAAGATATATATAAACTCTTTAAAATTCAATGATAACTATGGGGAAGGAAACACTATAACCACTTATTTTTTCAAAGTATTCTATAATTTAATGTAAAGGTAAAAGGTTTGTCAATGAGCATCAAATCACAATTGAAACGTAACTCGTATAAGATACGCAATCAACAGTAAGTAAGTTGCAATATTGAACGTTAGTAAATTAAAAAACATACAATTGGAGCCATTTTTGTAATATAAATTATTGAACTTTGGTTGAATTTAAAAAAAAGTGTAGTATAAAAATGGTAATGTTATACTGAAAAGACTGAAAAGTTTTTATATTCATTATGGTATGGTATCAGTATGGTACTGTGTGATGATATTTTTCAGTTTGAGTGGGTGCACTACTTTTGTTGTTTGTTGATGAGGGTTTGTTAACCCTGTTTGGTGGTCACGTGATGTTTATTACTTAGTATTACTTAGTATTACTTAGTATTACTTAATTTCAATTTAATAGATTAAAGCAATAAACATAAAAGAAATGCAAATTAAAAGCAAAAGAAGAAATAAACAATAATAGTTATTTTGGTAAATGGTAAATGCAAAGTTATAGTAAAATAAATAAAATTATATACTAAGAAGGATCGACTTCAAGCAGTGGAGAGGGTAGGACCGTAGGAGGGAGGGAGGGAGGGAGGGAGCAGGAGCATATGCGAGTATTATGATAGTAATATTCATCAACTATTGATGAATATGACCTAGATGTTGTATTGTTTCAACTAGGAATGGAAGGGAAAATGCAATGGATGTTTTTATTGTGTTTTTTTTTTGTCATTTTGTCATTTTGTTTTATATGTATATAGAAACAGCAGTCAAACAGGTGCTAGTAATCTAAAGTAACAAACAAACAGACTAAAATAGTTGATGATGTCTTACATTCCAGCAACTAAGATTGAAAAACCTAAAAATCCCCAAATTAAAGCTCTCTTTTTCATGAAACCTTCATCACCATTAGAGTTATAAATATTATGAACGAATTTAGAAGCTGCACCTGAACTTGAACTTGATGATTCAACAGTACTTATATTTGAATTTGAGTCAGTTGAACTTTGATATGTACTCGTGCTTGAACTACCACCTAATATTATAATTGAAGCAGGTGAACTAGATTCAGTTTGAATCACCATAGTTTGTGATCCTGAAAGTGATGTTGAATTATTACTTCCATGTAATTGATTATATTGTAAATTATCATTACTTTCACCAATAGATGTTGTAGTTGTTGGTTGAACTGATGCTTGAATTGTAGAAGCTATTGAACTATCAGTTGATGTGATTTCTAAATCTGTAACTTTTTCCAAATCTGTGTAAAAATGAGCTGTTGTACCTCTTCTATAAAATTCTATTGCTGGCATGATGTTTTAATTTTATTTTATTTATTTATTTGTGTGTTGTGTTTTTATTTAATAATTTTGATTTGTCTGTGTTTACACTTTTAATATGGAAATGAAACACTATTTATAGTTGTTGAAAAATGGTATCAAGAGTAAGTAGTTTCAATATAAACAATTTGTGAAGAAGAATATCAAAACATATGAAACACACAACAAGAAATGGAATATGACAGCTATATATATATTAATCACCAAATTTTAAACAGCGTATTGAAGTTGTTTTAGTATTTTCATAGTTTTTGAAGCAGTTTAGAATGTTTGTGGTGCTAAAAGTGCAGATCCTGCAAATTGGACAGTGCACAGTGCACAGTGCACAGCCGTCAGGCCGTACTCATCCCCTGTACCTTTTTCAAAACTACAACGCGATAGCCGGTGGTTGGGACCTGGGAATGGGTCCAGATCGTGTGTGTGTGTGTGTGTGTGTGTCTATGTGAGAGATGAAACAATCATATAATTTTGAAGCCATGTTTCAGAATAAGTATGTTCATATGATTATCTTTGTATTAACAGATGATATATGTGGTTTAATATTAAAACTATGTAACATATAATACTAGTCATAAACAAACACCGGGAAGAGCGTGTGCCTCGCTTCAAACTTGCTTCTCATCTGCAGGAACAGAATTGTTATACGCCGCCCTCAAGCCGCGACAGTCGGGTTATTCAAACTTAACCTTTCATTTTCTTCTGGTTTCTTTGAACTCATTTCTCTGTCTTGCTAAGCATTTAAGCTAGCTCTTTCTTTTTATAAACCAGTGTCACGTCTTGACGTTCAAAAGGATCACTAGATTATATCTCGATCAAGTTTATTTCTGCGCCACTAAACGTATAGGTTCTCACTGTTACATTAACTACTACGGTGCGTAAGGTTACGTAGCCTGGACTATTTTAGTAATTCCACGCTAAAAACTAATACTTAGTATTGAATTGAGATTTTCAGTGTGTACTAACCATCTTCCAAATAGAGATTGATCTCACCAGTTTGTGAGTACTGAAACAGTTCCTTGAATTAAGCTTAGCTTAGCTTGGCTTAGATTCCTTTTAGCTTAGCTTAGCTTAATTTATAGAAACCCCCAGAGAACAACTAAGTAAGAGCAAAGATATTTTTAGATTCAACTAAAAAGAAAGTTGATGAACTTCTCCTTTAACATACACTGTTAAAACAATCAAGGCTTGGTCTATACTAATCAACGAGTTCGGTGAAATTTATCTCAAATTTCAACTTTTAGTTGTGATACAGAATCACGCTAAATCGTTTTCCCACTGGGGTTTGTAATATCAAGTAACTACGCATACTATGTTTGTTTATGCTTCCCTGCCCCAACAACATTTCGGCCAACAGGCTAAAACAGATAGATAGACAGACATCCATACTTACTCACTACCTTCCTATACAGATGATCAAATTCACGCCTTTTCTTCCGAAAATAATCATCAAGATTCGTTTGTGCAAATCGCATGGTAAAAAGATCAGTTTTGTGAAGGTGTTTTTAAAGAAAGAGCTTGTAAACATCCAGGTCACAATACAATGATGTCATCGATGTAATGTTTTGGAAAATCATTCGAGTCGCGTTTTTTTTTTTTTTTTTCAAGAGCTGTTGGGTGTTTACATTTCGGTCTCTTACATCAGCTATATAACAAATATCACAGTTTATAAGTAAGAGTACGCTACGATGATCTATATGAATAAGTGAATGTAGATCATTACAGATTTTGAAAAGTTTCAAGTTTCAATATCACAAGTACTCATTTTCTCTACTATGACGCTAGTTGTCGCCATTCCATCATCTCATTGGAAAGTAATGATGTAATTCAATCACTACTCTTCACTACGAATTTAGTTCTGATATAAATCGTAATTATTAAATCATTCTAAGAAAGATCATCCCTGATCAATATGTACATATCATTGGAAGCGTGAAATTGAGGTAAGTTTTTTTTTCAAAGGGGAAACGTTCAGACGTTATTTGCTGCATTGGAAGTCAAACCTCCAGGAACAATCTTAAATGAAAGAACATCATTTTTACCTATATCAATCGTGTCATCAGCTGATATTCTCTTACCCCCAACTCCTTCAATTGCCGCAACTGTGACTTCACCCATTATATATCTAGCAACTTGAGCTACGGTAGTTCCCTTTTTAATCAAAGTACAATCTCTGAAAACAGCAGTACCGGAATTACCAGTGAAAGTATTAATATTTCTAACTGTGAACACAGGAATCAATTCTAATACATTAGCAGCTTCTTGTAAGACTTGAACAACACCAGTAGATCCAAATCTATACAAAACCATATCTTTAATATTTTCAATTCTTTGTAATAGTTTTTCATCACATTCTTTTAATCCAGATTCTGATCCTAGATCTTCAAGTGTATCAATAAATTCACCTCCATCATATTTTATATAATTTTGTTTAGCCAATTTTCTTAAAAACACTTCAGTAATAGCACTTGTTAAAACTGCTTTTGTATCTGGATATTTCAAAACAATCTTAGAAACATTTTTATCAGCATCTGGATGATCAATTTTATTCAATGCTAAAACAGTTGGAAATTTAAATCTCATAAATGCTATAACAACGGTTGTAATCCATTCATTATCCCATTGTTCTAATGGTGGTAAATTGGGTATCGAATCAATTGCTTTTGCAATCAATTGTGCAGTAGCTCCATAACCACCAAATTGTGCTCTTAATGTTTCAACAATTGATGATTTAGTAGCTGTATGTCTCCTCACAATAGAACCCCATCTTTTATGTAAATTTCCTTCAATCCATAATCTGATTTCATCTTGTAACCATTGAATATCTTGAATAGGATCATATCCTCTAGTTGCCTTCCCTTCAGCATTAGTAGTTCCTGAAACATCAACAACATGTATTAATGCATCAGCACTTCTTAAATCATCCAAGAATTTATTACCTAATCCTAAACCTTGTGAAGCACCAGGAATCAAACCTGCAACATCTAATAATTCAATAGGAACATGTCTTTTACCATTAGTACACCATCCATAATTTGGTTTACATTGATCTTGTTTGGAAAATCTAGCACATGCACATTCAACTTGTAAATAACCCGTAGCTTTATTTGGATCAATCGTTGTGAATGGGAAAGCACCCATCTTTGCATTAGCATCAGTCAATGAATTCAATGTGGTTGATTTACCACTTGATGGTTTACCAACAATACCAATTAAAGGATCTCTAGGCATTTTCAGATAGTAGTAGGATTAAAGACTGTAATGTAATATGATTGGGACTGAAAAATTATAAAAAAGACAAATTGATTGTTAACTGATATCTTTGCTCTACAGGACACACCTTCCTGATTGTTGATTTTCAAAAAAGCAAAATTGCTTATCTATGATTTGTCTTCAACGAGAACCTGAATAAAGATGAAGTTTGCTATCTCCGTTTACGATACTAACCGTCTAAACACCAGTAATTATTAGATCTCTCTCTTTCAGTCAATCAGCTCGAAAAATAAAAAATTTTATTTTAAGATTGCGTACGTAATCAATAAGGGGGATCAGCTGTTGTATATCACGTGGAAGGACTTTGATAACAAGGATAGCTGTTCATAATGCATTTGCATGTACTTGAATGGATTAATACAGCAATTGTAGATAGCAATGAGCTTTATGTGTTGCTGAAGCATTGAAAAAAGTTTTCGAAATAATACTTATATCAAGAGAGAGGTTAACTAATCGTCCGATTATTGTTGGATGATAAGGGGAACTTCATCAGCATAACAAAGAGGAAGAATACCTTTTTTCCTACCTATCTGAAAGATATTTTTTCCAAATAATAGAAACATACAGTTGCAACCTGACAATTCTTGTGATAGTTCATGTGAAAGTGGTGAAGAAGGAAGCAAAAAGGGGGCACAAAAAGCGAAAAAGCAAAACTTGTCGCACACAAATCAGCATGCGAACGCTGTGGAGAAGATACGTGAAGTCTGGACTCTGGAGGCGAGTAGTTGGCTATTTGTACCTGATCACCACCACACATACAGACTAAAGGGACTTTAAACTACAAGATAAATTCTCTTGAAGTACCTCATTCAACTTCAATTGTCATGTCTGTAAGCTTGGACTCACTGTCTCAGTTACCAATTGATGGCAAACTCAAAACCTTATCGGATATAAAAGTTGCCGTCTTGGGGAACGATAAAGAAAAGCAAAAACTCATTACGCAATTCAAAGCATTGAAAACAATTCTACTCAATGAATCAAACACAACTTTACTTCAGGATGCCGCTATAATCATTCAATCATTCAGCTATTTGAAGAAAAATATTGATTTTCTTATTGATAATAATGTAGTTGAGATTCTAATTATAAGTACGGTTAAACATCAAGATGCATTGGCTGAGATCAATTTCAGAACATTGATTGATATATGTGCTTCAAGCTCTGTTTCCATTTTGAATTTGTTGGATTTTGAAGAGAATGGATTGAGATTGATCGAAGTCATCCATAACATTTTAAGTGGACCATCTACAAAGCAGCTTTTATTCAACACGTGCATCTTAATACCTTTTATCAAATCTTGCAAACAATTGACCAAACTTTACAAACCTTTAATGAAGAAGCTATCAATTGCTATATCATCTGCATTTAAAACTGTTCTAAACTTGAACAACTCTGTCCATGATCATAAAAGTTTTGAAAATTGTACAAAGAGTATCACAATTCCTGAACCACCACCTGAGCATACACTTGACCTTCTCTGTGATGAAGTAAGTCCAATGCTTTATGCTTTGTCACACCTAATTGAAGTTATTCATTCTGAGTTGTCTGTTTCACTCACATTACCTCAACCTTTATACTATACATTGACTTCATTTTTGAATGCATATAACTTGAACATCAAATTGAGCGCAATTAATGTCTTGGTTCAATACACAAAACATTTCATGAAATCAGCATTAAAGGAGACAAGCTATTTGAAATTGGCCCCATCATTGGTTAGTCTCATTTCAAGGATGAAAGATTCAAACGAATTGGATAACTCGCTTAACTCCAACTACAGACTTACAAAGAAGATGGCTCCTATTTACTTACTATCACAAATAGCTGAAGATAATGCACATGTTAGTGAATACTTGGTTGAAATTAGCTTTTTTGAAAAGATTGCAGGCATCATAACATCAAGCTATTCCCATGAACAAAAATTCTTAGATGAAAAATCACTATATAAAATCTCCGATTCTTTGTTAATTTTAAGTTGTATTGGAGGATTAAAAGAGAATTATAGAGAGTTGGTCATAAAATATGATGTGGCACCAATTATAACAGATTCGTTGGGAAGACACATTGAAATCCATAAAGAGCTATCGTCAACCACACCTAATGCCAATGAAGAGTTGATTCTAAAACTTTCAAATAGAATCACATTATCATCATGTTATCTATTGAGATCATTATCTCGTTCGGCAAGTTTACTAAGAACGTACCTTGTTGAACTAAACTTGGTTGATTTACTGATTGAGATATTGAAAATCCCAGAAACTTCAATCAAAGATTGTTCCCCCGAATTACAACATGATGAAGTACTTTTGAAATCAGTCGCTTTAGGAATCATTTCAAATCTAGTTATGGAATTCTCTGCTGTAGCACAAGATTTAGCATCTGATGATCTCTCTAAGATATTGAGGGAATTCATCTATTACTCTCAATATGATATACTAAGATTGAATGCTTTATTAGTTATCAGAAACTCATTATTTGGAGACTTTTACAGCTTTAGAGAGAATTTCGAAAAGGCCGTCACAATCGAAAAGATTTTTGATCTATGTTACGATCCTAACAATCTCATTAAGGAGCAATGTTTCAATATATTTAGAAATTTGTCAGTTAGTTCTTCCAATTATGCCAATCACCTCGTTTCCTACTTTCCAAACTCACCTGCAGCTAAAAAATATGGAGATGCTACATTTTTGGACTTTTTATTGAAACATGTTAGTCAATCTACAAGTACAGAGGTCACTTTAGCTATCAATTATATTATAGTTCATTTGGCAGCTTCCAATGTTGAAAATCGGTCGTTGATTATGTGTAATGATGCCTTATTACGCCAGCTGTTGAAACTTTTAGAACCAACACCAGCAATTGAAAGCAGAGCTACAACTGCTCTTGAAATCAATGATGAAAATGAAGAGGAGGAGGATCAATGGAAGATCAAATTAAGTGTTGTCTGGATCATTATAAATTTAACCTGGAAAGAAGAAACTTCAAATTCAGATTCCGAAGCAGAAGATGGCTCTGAAGATCATAGTCTTGATTACGAAGCTATGGAGATTGATGAGGTTGATAATAGTAGTGCTAGTTCGCAGTATACTAAGTACTTGAGTTCCAAATATAGAGCTCATAAGTTGATCGATATTGGATTTTATGATGCAATTAAGCTACTGAACAGTATATGCACCATTTCAGACTTCAAAGAACGGGCACGTACAGCTATTTTCCATCTGGTGTTGTACGACACCAACAATCAGTCAAACTGAAAACTCCCGTGGGGTTTATTGTTAAATACTTTGTATTTCCAATTTTAGAAGTAATAAATTTCTCTTGTTATTGTGTATCGAACTCGACTGTTTCAGAGACGTTTCGAAGATGCTTTCATGCTAATAAACTTAGTAGTAAAACGGTATTACCAAGAAAATATGTCACTTTACAGTAAAGCCATGTAAAAAAAAACCTGGCCTCGAGCACCTCAGAAGTGCCCTTTGACTTCCCAAACGGGTAATTTTATATGCATATCGAGATTGAATCGGGAAGTTAAACGAAAACTACCCCTGTTTCAGATCTCGATAATCTGTTGTTCGAGATCTTTTTCCATAGTTAGCCGAGAAGGATTTGGGATTTGCCACATACTCTAAAAATACCTTCCAACGTAACGGGAGCTCGAGGGTGTTTGCTCTGAGAAAATTACCCTTTTTAGATCTCAAAGGGGCATTTACTCTACACTGTGTAACAATATTGTACCACTTTCTTCTTTCCAAGTTTCAGATTGTCATACTCTATTGACGTTTTTGCTAAAATTCAAACTGAAACATAAAGCTTCTATATCTAACATGTTTGATTAGTCGTATAAATCATCCATGATATCTGGAAACTTAGAAAATTTGAAAAAAATGTAAAAAAATTCCTAATCCATTTCTACATACATTCATTTAATATTAAATAGCTAACAATGAGATTAATTCAAGTGTTATCGTCCATTCTTTTAACTTTTTCCTTAGCTTTTGCTGAAGATTACACAACTATTACAACAAGAGTTTGCCATTTGGCTGGTAGGGTGTGTGCTACCACAACTAAATATGCCATTTCCGAAACTTACGTCGTTGGTACTGAGACAATTGAATCTTATTCCATTGTTGATTATCAGCCAACTCTTGTTACCATAAGTGGAACACCTACTTGGCAAGAAGTTAGTCTTTTGAGTACAGTTGATGAGTATGGTGAGATTACAGTGGTTGTCACTTATTGTGATATTCCAATTTCTCACACTACTACTACTTCAGGAACTACTACTGTCACCACAACTGGCACTACAATTGTTACAATGGTTAGACCATGTAACTCTCCATATACTAAAACAGCTGTTGTTACTGACTCAACAATTGTTACAGATGATAACGGTGATACATCCTATTCAACCTATACTTCAACCACAACATTCTTGACTACCAAGATTTGTCCAACATCTTCATCAGCTATTCCTTCTTCGTCTCCAACTACTGTTTCATCATCTTCATCACTATCATCATCATCATCATCTCACTCTGCTCCCTCTTCATCCCTAATTGTCACTTCATCATCAACCACTCTTTCGTTATCATCGTCCACTGTGGCTTTGACTTCCTCAACGATTAGTTCGTCGTCATCTTCAATTGTCACGCTATCTTCCTCAACTCTTCCATCTTCAACATCATCGTTGGCTGCATTGTCATCTATAGTTACTTTGCTTTCATCAAGTGAGCTTTCGTCTTCTTCGATTTATTCATCTTCATCATCATCTGTTACTTCATCATCATCGGTGACCTCGTCATCCTCCACAGCTCCATCTTCATCGTCATCTGTTACTTCATCATCATCGGTGACCTCGTCATCCTCCACAGCTCCATCTTCATCTTCAGTTTCATCTTCATCATCATCTTCCTCTACAGCTTCTTCTTCATCTTCATCATCAATGGTGAGTTCATCTTCCGCACCTTCTTCATCTTCAAGCGTTTTGTTATCATCATCTTCAAGTGATTTGTTATCATCATCTTCCGTTTCTCCATCAACATCTTCGTCTTCCACCATTGATTTGCTATCTTCATTGGTCACTTTGTCTTCATCAACAATAGTGGTTTCAAGCTCATCTTCAACTACAACTTTGCTTTCTTCAACAGTTGCTTCATCTTCACTATCTAGTGGTTCATATTCTTCCACTATTCTTCCATCTTCATCATCTGTTGTGACATTGTCATTGGCCTCTTTCTCCACTAAACCACTTTCATCCTCAAATGTTGTTAGCTTGACCTCCTCTATTGTTTCTTCTGCTTCTACTCAAACATTTACTACTATATCGTCTCTGTTTGTCACAGATAGTTGTGATTGTGAATTAGAATCTTCTTCATCTGGATCATCCTTTTGGGATACCTCATCATCTGTATTCGTTTCATCTTCGTCTTCTCAGATTTCATCTTCAACTTCACCTTCCAGCTCAACAACATCATCATTGTCAACCACTGATGCTAAGAATCTATCATCCTCGGGTACCTTTTCTACTTCTGCTAACACGATTCTGAAACAAGTCTCATCTGTTGAAGCAAAGGATTACTCATCCTCCTCTTTTATTACATCTTCTTCATCAGGTGATGTCACACTATCATCTACATCGAGTTTGTTGCTACCAATTTCATCTCCTTCAGATTCCGTTTCATCTTCATTTACCGTCGTTTCATCAACTACTTCTTCCACCACCAAATTGCCTCAAGTATCATCTACAATTGTACCATGCAATTCAGATATGTCGTCAAATGAGGGAAGTGAATCAGCTTGCTCGGATATTCAGCCATCATCGACAGTAATTAGCTCAAGCTCAACTACACCAATAGAAACATTGTCTGTCATCATCACAGACTCTTCAACTTACACTATAGTTGTGCCTTGCTCCACATCAACGTCATCACCAGCAAGCAATCCAAAATCGATTGCTCCATTAACTTCATTGACTCCGACTGTTATGCCAATGCAAGAAAGTATAACTGAGTCTACGTATCAACCGTCATCTTTATCATCTTTGCTACCTATTAGTCAAATTACCACTAGTCTCAGTAATAGTTATTCTGAATTTTACAATACAATGGAGACTGTTCATATTGAGAGCATCTTGTCCGATGATTTGGATACAAGTTCAAATACAGTTTCAATCGAACCAACAACCACCTATTACAATCATCATATATTCACTAAGACAGTTGCAAAAAGTTCAGAACCAACAAGCTCTGTGACAAGCACCAGTATTGAATCAACTACAATTTTAACGCTTACTAACTATGTTGTCTCAACACAGTCGGGTGATGATGATCATTATACTGATAGTACAATTTCCTCCTCATCATCTGAATTGTTAACTACTTATGAAGGTGGTGCTTCCAATAGAGTTATAGCCAGTAATTTCTTTATTATACTTGTATTTTTCTTTAGTTTTTTTGTTTGATACCACTCCCCTGTTTCTCCCCCCCTTTTTTTTGACGTGTTTCTTATTACTTGTGTATACAAGGTTTTTTTTCCTATTATTTTAAAGTAGATCCAGACTAGTTGTCTGACCTTCATCAATCATAATATTTACTTTTGTTAAAATCCTTGATAAAATACATCGTCAAGCCACAACAAACTAGTGGTAAAAGGTGTGTCATCATTCAATTATCATTAAATTTCATAAATTAGTAAAATACACAATCATTAAGTTTATCTATATAAGTGGTGCTGCAGCATCTATGAAAGATTGGGGATTTTCATTCAATGAAAATTCAGGAATCTCACCTTTCCATTTCAAATTCTTTATCATCATCTCAGCAAGACTAGCTTCGTTATTATTAAGTGTCCAGTCAATTGAAAGTTGTTGTCTTTCAAGTCTATTTTTCAAAACCGACTGGAATGTAGCATCGTTCCATGCTTCCAAATACTTTGATCTATCTCTTATAATCTTGAGTAATGAGATATTTTTCCGATTTAGTTTCTCCTCAGACATGATTGATCTTATCATAACTTCATAACAGTAAAAATCGGCAAGATGAATTAAATCGTACTCTGTTCTAAACCATCTTGATAAAGCATATACATTATAAAGTTGTTTCTTCGTAACGAAATAATCCACAAATAAAATGGCAATGCTTCTAGACATACCTGTTGTTTCTGCAATTATCCATGCTTGAGTTGGATCATTTTTAGATAATAGTTCTTGAATCTTCTGAGAATTCACTTCAACGTCTGGTCTAGTTACATAATCTGCAACAAGCCTAAATTCAGAAGATTGTTCTTCTAAGTTGAAATTGGGTTCGTCATTATTCCAACGTAGTTTGCTTAATACATCATTAACGAAAGTCTCATCTGCTTTTGATTGTTGAGCATCGATGTCAAAGTTAGGATATTCGTTTGATCTAACTAGATCGTTATACTTTATTTTGAATTCGTTACTCCATAATCCTGCATTCCACCAAGTTTTAGTATATAATCCCACGACTAAAGAGACAACAGATTTAGTAACTGGATGATTTGTCAATGATTCAGCAAGAAGCGAATACGTTTCAAACTTGACATTGATACCATGTTTTTCCTCAACATAGTTCTGCATTGCAATTGCAAAATGGCTTTCATTATTATGAATGAGATGTCTAATGAATACCAATGCAATGTTTCTAGTCATTACAATTCGGTTATCAACAATATAATCCCAACCAGATTGTGCCCCTTTAGATCCGATCAAGTTGAACAGTTGCTTATGTATTGACTTGTCATTGGGTGTGCTTGGTTTATATCCAAAGTATGAACAACAAGTTATGAAATCCTCATTATTCAATTCCACTTCAAATAGTGGTTTGTTGAGTGTCCATAACATCTTGGAATAACAAAATTTGAGTCTCTTATATACTTCAGTCTTGTTTTTCACAATAGCTGTTTTGTCACCATTACGTTTATGAATTTTCATATGAGCTCTTAGTTTTTGTTTCAATTGCATGAAGTATGAATTCCCTTTACTGTCATTTACAGCAAGGAGGAAAAATATGGATGCTTGTTGTTCCCAATTTTTATCAATTTTGGTTGTTGTTGATTCAATTAGTTTATTAATTGCTGCAGTGGCACCATAATCAGTTATATCTAAACCATGATTGAACAAGAACAGTTTACAAAATGGTAGGATTAAAAACAGTTCATTTCGTTTAATGAAATAATCAATGAATAAATATCCTGTCGTGTATTCTATCCTTCTATTTTCAAAATGCAATGACTTTGTTGTGAAATACCAAGCTTCATAAACACGGTCTGCTCTCAAATACAATTTCACAATTTGATTCATTAGGTTTTTTGTCAATTCAAGTTTGTTTTCAGTTACGTACAATACAAGTTCATCTGGGTCATTTATATCTTGAGGATAATCTAGTCCTTTTAGAATCACATCAGGGTTCAAATCAACAGTTTGTAATTTCTCCTTGAACAGTTCTTTATCTTGATATTTGAGAATGGTGTATAACGATCTCAGTATCCTACTATTGACTTTCATTTCTTTGACAACCATCTCACTCAAGTATTTGTTAAATGCAGTGATTGATTTCAAACCTTGTATTTCGAATAAAACAGTGTAAAAATCAGCATCGTATTCATCATTGTTATCGTATATTTCGTTCTTGATGTAGTATAGCCTAGATGACATTCTATTGATTGCATAGTATCTTGTTAAACTTACGTATGTTTTCTTAGTTAACATACGTTGAACGGTTTCATTGGATACAAGTATGTCTATAATTTCCCTAACTTTAGGATTCTGACCTTGATATATGTTACTTGAAAGGTTCTGTAAGTATAGATTGATACTCTCCGGAGACATATCAGTTAATGGTGGTGGTAAAGATGACCTTATGATGCTGCTGCTGTTGTTGTTGTTGTTGTTGCTGCTGCTTCGATTAACAATCAAGTTACTAACGGAGTTGTCTAGTAGTGATAGTTGTTCCGTATTAGGTAGGAGTGATTCAAGTAACGAGAACATGATGTTTGAATCACTTTTCTCACGGATATTCTGAAGTAGTTTCTGCGTGCTTTGTAATGATCTCAACGTGTCATTCTTGTCATTGCTTGATGGTGATTGATTCTTAAACCATGTCGGACTCTTTTTAGATGATTTGGAATATAGAGTGCTATTTAATCGATAAGACACATTTTGTGATCCAAATATCAATGATTTGTGCGCAAGACTTGATGATGTCCGGGGTACTATCAAATAACGCTTGCCACTGAACATATTAGATGGTGTTTATTACTGTTTCAGGATGATCAGTAAGATAGTGTTATCAGTGAACCATCATTACTATTACTAGTACTATTAACTACTCCAGAATTTTTGAAAAAAAAAAAGATATCAACTGATTACGTCATTTTGAATCATTTATATTTATCATTATTTATTAGTATTAAGCTATTAATCAATCACTTTCAATCTCCATTATCTCATCATCATCATCATCATCGTCACTTGAATCTTCACCTCTTTTCAAGTCCTCAACAATCAAATCCAAATCGCGTTTCTTATCTTCCCCTATGAACTTCAAATTCTTAACTGGTTTGTTAAGTGGTGTTTGTAAAACTTGAGCCTTTGGTGGTAATGATGATGAAGACGATTCAAATGCTATATTTGATGATTGTCTAACACCAGTTAAAGATAAGTTGTCACTTAGCAGTTTCTTATTTGTGATATGTAAATTAGATTCCAAGGATTTATTAAGCAAATCTAAAGCAATTGGATCATTTGGTTGAATTGATAAAGCTATATGTAAAACCTCTATTGCTTTTGAGATTTTACCAATTTTCAAATACAATAAACCAATAGCTGAATGAACATTAACATCTTTTCTTGAAATCCTCAAAACTTTTTGGAAATGATTCAATGCTTTATCATGAATGTTTAATCTTCTATAAACATGACCTAAATTACAATGAATTGAGGACCAAGCTTTAGCATCAGAATCTAAATTTTTGGCTGCACCTAAAGCTCTTTGGAAAAAACTTTCAGCTTTTGATAATTGTGCCCTATGATAATATAATACTCCTAGTTCATTAAGTAGTAAAGGATCAGTAGGACAAATGAAGTATGATGACATTAAGTATTCATGAGCTAATGTTAAGTTGTTCATTTGTAAATATTGCATACCTAAGAACAAATTTGGTAAATGAATACCAGGAAAGAGTCTTGAAGCCGTTGCATATGCACTAATGGCTTGTTCATGTTCACCTTCAGCAGCAAAAGTATGAGAGAATCCAATCCAAGCAGGACCAAAATTGGGGTTTAACATTGATGCTTTTGAAAAAAACATTCTAGCATCATTTGTCTTTTTAATTGAAAAATAATATATACCAATAGCTAACCAAGTTATACAATGATTAGGATAATTTTCAGCTAATTTATGTGCCATTAAAAATAATTTATTTTTACCACCTAATTCATGTAAACAACTTAAATAATTAGGTAATACTGATAAATTAAGTTCATCTTTTTGTATAATTTTTTCACATAATTCCAAACATTGTTGAAATCTACATTGTATGAATAATAAATCTGCTCGACTTAATAAGATATCAACATTTTCATTTAAACTATATTCATCTTTTAATCGTTGTTCTGCTTCTTCAAATAAATTAACATTTTTGTATTTATTTAATCTTGTAGTGTATAGTAATTTAACCAATTCATTATTATTATCAGCATCATCAAAGTTTAACAGATTGAGTAATTCCCATTCTTCATCAGGAGTCATTAAATGATTACTAACCAATTCACTAAAAGCTTCAAAACATTTAACATCAACCAAGACTGCTTCTTTATAACATTCTTTAGCTTTTTCGAAATTATTTTGTTTTGAATATATTAAACCTCTTAAATAACACATTGAAGCTTCTAATTTGATACCACCATCAGGATTTTTAATTGAATGATCAGCTTTAAATGGATTAACTTCACCAATTATATCTAAAGCTTCATCAAATTTTTCAAGTTTTATCAAACATAATCCAGCTAAATATCTACAACTTACAGAATCTTCAAATTTAGGACCTGAAAGTAAATTTCTAGCTATTTGATAATTACCATTTGAATAATGAACTTGAGCAAGCCAAAATGCATCATTTGGATCATCTGTTAATGATAATACTTTATCACCAACATAAATAGCAGTAACGTAATGATGTTGCATGAGTGCATCATGTCTCCATAACCTTAATTTATCAGCTTGAGTCAATGGTATTTCTTCATCTTCATTGGATAAAGGATGAGCAGAATTGGTTGCTGTTGTTGTTGTTGTTTTAGATATATTGGGAGATGAAAATAATCTATGATGATGTTGTGGGTTTTGTTGAGTGTTATGTGGAGCAAAAGGAGGTGTTTGAAAGTAATCTTTAGATTTTTTCTTTGTTACAAGAGGAGATATGGTCAAAGTGGAGGTATTGGGACTATTTGCAGACATAATTGATGTATATATGTTCTTTATAGAGAGTAAAGACTTGAATCATTTATAGTTATTTGTTTGTTTTGTTTGATTTGTTTGATTTGATTGAGTTTATCAATATCGCGGTTGTCACGTGATGCACTTCACTTGTTTAAAGAAGGCTGTTGAAGAAAAGGGAGATTTGAATTTGTTTTATTTTGTTTGTTTCTTTATTGTTCATTAGTTGGATGGTTGGATGGTTAGTTTATGTTGAGTTGATATGAGTTGTTGCTGATGGTCAATGTGGTAATGTGACCTTAGCTGAACAACACATCTTCAAAGAAGGAAGCCAACACTTAATAATACTCGACTAACCAAGTGACTGAGTACTAATATTACTACCACCACCACTGACACCACTAGCCAACATACCCAATTAACCAACATACCACTACTACTACTACTAGCACTACTACCAACTACTACCAACTACCACTAATACACCACTAATACACCAACTACCAACTACCAACTACTAACAAACTAACAAACTAATTAACAACACCGCCTTGAAAAAAAGAACAATGAAAATTTCTTTAAAAATGACTGATTGATTATCAGCGAAATTCAACTTCAACTTCAACTTCCACTCACTATTTATATAGTAGTCATAAATATTATATATTATACATTTCTTTTACTCTCTTCATATTTATATTATCCATATCACACATAATTATAATTAAAAATGTCTTCTAATAAAGTGATTTTACATTTAAGAGCTGAAAAGAAACCATTGGAAGCTAGAGCTGCTTTAACTCCTGCAACTACTAAAGCTTTATTAGATACTGGTGATTTTGAAATTTATGTTGAAGAATCATCTCAATCAACTTTCAAAACTGAAGAATATGAAGCTGTTGGTGCTAAGATTGTTGAAGAAGGTTCTTGGGTCAATGCCCCTGCTGAAAGAATCATCTTAGGTTTAAAAGAATTACCTGAAGAATCATTCCCTTTAATTCATGAACATATTCAATTTGCTCATTGTTATAAAGATCAAGGTGGTTGGAAAGATGTTTTATCTAGATTCCCTGCAGGTAAAGGTACTTTATATGATTTAGAATTTTTAGAAAATGATCAAGGTAGAAGAGTTGCTGCTTTTGGTTATTATGCTGGTTTTGCAGGTGCTGCTTTAGGTATTGAAGATTGGGCTTTTAAACAATCTCATTCAGATGATGAAAATTTACCAGGTGTTAATCCATATCCAAATGAAGATGCTTTAATTAAAGATGTTAAACAAGTTTTAGATGTTGCTGTTGAGAAATCTGGTAAATATCCAACTGTTTTAGTTATTGGTGCTTTAGGTAGATGTGGTTCAGGTGCTGTTGATTTATGTAAAAAAGTTGGTATTCCAGATACTAATATTATTAAATGGGATATGGCTGAAACTGCTAAAGGTGGTCCATTCAAAGAAATTGTTGAATCAGATATCTTTGTGAATTGTATTTATTTATCTCAACCAATTGCTCCATTTACAAATTATGAAATCTTAAATGATGAATCTAGAAAATTAAGAACAATTGTTGATGTTTCTGCTGATACAACCAATCCACATAATCCAATTCCAGTTTATACTGTTGCTACTGTTTTCAATGAACCAACTGTTCCTGTTGAAACTACTAAAGGTCCTAAATTATCAGTTATTTCAATTGATCATTTACCTTCATTATTACCAAGAGAAGCTTCTGAATTCTTTGTTAATGATTTACTTCCATATTTAAAACAATTACCTCAAAGAGATACTGCTCCTGTTTGGACTAGAGCTAAAGCTTTGTTTGAAAAACATGTTGCTAGATTGTAAGAAGTACAATAACATTTTTATATAAATTTGTTTGATTTTTTGTGTATTTAAATTATTTAAATTAATATATACTACTAATTTTCCAATTCAACACTAAGCATTTTCTTTTTTTGCTTTTTCAATTGTTTCTTTGATTTTTTCTTTCTATCACCTTTCATTAAATGAGCTAATGATTCACCATCTGATTCATATTCACTTTCAGTTAAATTTTTTAAAGATTCTTTGGTTGGATCAAATCTAGGTTTCATTGAATTAGCCTTTTCAATTGATTCATTTACAGTTGAAACAACATTCAATCTTTCACCAGTATCATAAACTGCAACTTGATCTTTCTTATCCATATCCCAAACAACAATCTTACCATCTGATGAAATTGAAACTAAATAAGTTATGATCCGTTTATCTATACTTTGTTCTTGATAGATTGAAAAACCTTTAACTCTATTAGCATGACCTTGTAATTGGAATTCAGGTTCACCTAATTCCAAAACCAATTCATTTGAATCTGGGTTTTGTTGTTCTTCATCACCTAATTTTTGATTTTCAAGTTTGGAATAATCATAGAAACAAATAGAACCATTACCAAAAGCCAATATTAAATACTCAACATTATCCAACATGACGAAATCCAAAGCCATTAAAGTTTGCTTGAATTTGAAAATCCTGTTAACTTTTGCATCTCTTGTCTTATATAACATGATTCTAGTCATTAACCCAACAACTATAGAATCACCAACAATATTAAATTTACAAATAGTTGGAGTTTGTCCTAATGTATTTATACCTTTTAATTTCAAACTTGATGCTTTTTTAGCAGTCATCAAATTCCATAATCTTAATGTCTTGTCGGTACTTATTGATATAGCAACTCTACCCGATGGATGAATTGATAAATCGTTAACTGTACCTGTATGTCCTTTCAATATTCCAAATTGTTCCCAATCTTTAGTTCTCCATATTATAATCTTACCATCTTCAGCAGCACTTAATAACCACTTACCACTCTTATGACTCAAACATTCATTCTCACCATCATCCTCTAACCCTTCTTCTCCTTCATCATCATCCTCTTCACTTTTAATCACTTTAGTCTCATTTGAAAAAACAAGTTTGGTAATGGATCCTTGATGTTGTAACAACGTACCCAACTCCTTCCTCTTCTGTAAATCGTATATCTTGATATGCTCATCATTAGAACCAGTAACTAGATATCTCTTAGCTATATCCATAGCTCTAATAGATAACGAATGTGCTGGAAAATGGAAAATCGGTTGAAATATAGGTTGTCTTGATGGTTTTTCATCATCTTTTTGAATTGGTAATGTTAATGAAAGACAAAGTAAAGAATGTTCATATGAACCAACAATGATTCTGAATTGAATTTGATTACTCATTTTATGATATATTTAGTTGGTAATTACTTCAAGTGATCATTAACATATATAGTAGTTAGATAAAGTGAAAAATTAATAAATCAAAAAAAATTTCAAAAAATAAAATTTATTTTGATGCGGTGTAAAGATGTTTGGAATAAATATTCATGACATAAGCAATTAGGTAATAGACAGAAAAGATGACATAATCAATAACGTAATACAAATATAGTTGTGACATAATCAATTAGATAATCAAAAATAAAGTTAAAAAATTTGAGGCGGACACATAATTCAAAATTGGCAGTAAATCACACACATAATGAACAATTGGAATGACACAGTACAATACAATACAGCCTTATGTTTCAAATGGAATGTACATATATATATATATATAAGATTTTTATCTTAAAACATTTCACTTTCTCTGTCTCTTTGTAATATCTATTATTTATAACATTTGTGATACTTCAAATATGGGTCATAGACCATCAAGATCGAATATAACACCAAAGACTACCCTTTATGTAACTGGTTTTGAAAAGGGTATAACTGCAAAGACATTAGCTGCTGCCTTTGAACCGTAAGTATATTGTTTTATTTTTTGATTTTGATTAATGGTCGATTAGACATGTTTATCATCAAACTGAATGATATGGATTGATAACGATAACTTGTGTTATTTTAAATAGGTTGGGTTGGGTTGTTACCCCCACATTCATGGGTTATGTTTTTTGCTTCTTTGCTTTGATTGCTACACACTTACGTTGCTACTGCTTTGTGATCAGCACATATTCATCATCAGATATACATACAGTACGATCATAAACTGTCAATCACCATCACCACCACCACCACCACCATCACCACCACGATCATCATCATCATCATCACCACCACCACCACCACCACCAAAATCACCACCACCACCCCCTCATCCATCAAACACACATCAACTAACCTAAATTCTTTTTTTTTTATGTTCAGATACGGAAATCTTACACAAGTAAGTGTACTTCCACCAAGAAGTTCAGATGGACAACAGTATGGGTTTGTTGCTTTTAAGAATATAGAAGATATGGATAAAATATTGGAAGATTCAAAAAATGGTATAATTATAGCTCAAGATTTTGCTCTTGATTCAACTAAAGGGTTGATCTGTGAAAAGGCTAAAAATTTACCTGTTTCTCAAAGAATTGGAAAAAGTGAAAGTAGAAGGGACTACTATCATGATGATAGGAGACGAGGACGTAGATATGATGATAGAAGGGATTATCATCATGATCGGGATTATGAACGGGAGAGATATCGGGAAAGAGAAAGAGATGGGTTTAGTAGTTTGAGATATGATGATAGAAGGTACGATGATTCTAGAAGAAGAAGACGGTATTCTGATGATAGACCAAGACGGTATAGTGATGATTATGATGATGATCATAGAAGATATAGAGATGATCGGAGGTATGATCGAAGATACGATTACGATTATGATGATTATGATTATGACTATAGAAGAAGGTCACCATCACCTCCACCTAGACGTAGAAGGGACTCATATGATGAAGGATCAAGATCGAGAACGAGAACGAGAATAAGATCAAGAATAAGATCAAGATCGAGATCGAGATCAAGGTCACCTGTTGATAGAGAAGCAATGAAAGCTGACGATACACTTTCAGAAAGTAACAACAACAACAACGACCACCATGATGAATACCGCAGAGACAGAACACCACCGCCTCCTCCTAGATTAGAAAGACATGTTTCAGATAAATAAGTAACTAAATAGTAGTAGTAGTAATAATAGCATATCACATCTGGTGTACAGATGTAAATTAATTCAAAAATACAAAAATCTGCCAAATTTCAGTCAAGCCAAAAAACCGTGTAAATAAGCCAGAAGTCTCGACTCTTTTAAAGTGAAAGAAAGAAAAGTAAAAAAAGGCACAACACAGAACAAGGTTTGCTGTTGGGCAATGTCACGATTGTTATAGTATACCCTTTACCATACATTTCCCCCTCTATCGTCAACGAATCAATACGAAATCACTTATTATATCACTGCACATCACGTTCAAGCGCATATTCTATATTATACCCTCGCCTTAGCCAACCTCCAAGTGTGAGACACGAAATTTTAAAATCTCACTCACTTAGTCGGTTACAATTATATTATAACACCTACGTGATTCTTTAATCATATCAACTGGAAAAATGGACGGCATTCTCTCCATGGATTCTCATATGGATACCAAACAAGAATTTGAATCGAACATGTTGGATGAAAACAACATTCTTGATGAGTTTTTAGATACAAGGCTCTATGACCAAGTCTCAACCAATACCCCTTCACAGCAAGATACCCAACAGCAACAACAGCAGCACCATATGCAACTTCAATCGAAACTACAAACGCATGTGGATGACCTTCAGCAGTTTCAAGATCATTTTGATGTTGATGGCTCTTTACAATATACCGAATCAAGAGACTTCATTTATGGTTCCTCGGATGGTAACTATCCAATGACCACGGAGCAATCACCTTCATTGGATCAGCAACAGCAACAGCAACAGCCACAGCAACAACCACAACAACAGAATCATCAACAGCAGCATCATATACAACAGCAACAACAATTCCCCGTGGAGAATGATTTTCAAATGTTTATTAAAACAGAAGATGAGGAAAATCTTAAATTTGATGAGAATTTAAAAGAAGATTTTTGTAAAATGGTTTATGATAATTCTGTTCAATCTGAAGAATTTGAAAGATTTGATGCATCTCGTGAAGAATTATTAAAATTGAAATTTGGAGGTAACAATAAAAATAATGATGATAACTCAAATCCGGATTTGAGTACTGATTTAAGAACTGATTCATTTGATGTCACAACTAGTTCATTACCTTTAGAATATACAGATAATAGTAATGATTCCAATTTGATGTACAAATTGGAAGTTAAAGATTTACCATCATTTTCAAGAGTTGAAACACAAATGAAATTACAATTAATTGTCACACCTGCACCTCCAGAATTCTTATTACATCTTCCGAGAGATACTATAGCTAAGCCTAAATTGACATTAGAAAGTAATGTTATTCCTGATAGTGTTAAACCACATATGCTCTTCTTTGATACTTATGTTGTTGGTACTGGATCCAACAACGAATCCAAAGGTTCTCCAGATAGTTCAGTGTCTCCAGGTAATGAAGTCAATAAGTTAAGGTCTTGTAACGTTTGTAAACGTTGTATGAGAAGAGAACTTAAGAGAGCATCAAGAAGAAAGAGTGGTGTTGCTGAAGATTTCGTGAATTGGAATTTGAATGTTCCTAGAAGAGCCATCATTTTCAATTGTAAAGAAGTGATTTCATTCCCAAGACCAACAGGAAATACATCATCATCCAAATCCATCGAATTACTATCAAGAATAATATGTTATTGTAGACATCATCAAGAACCAAGTGGATTTAGATTATTGATTGTTTTGAAAGATCATAATGATAAGATATTGGGTAAAACTTTAACACCACCAATCATGATCATGGATAGAAAGAAGTCTTTGAAAGGTGAAAATACTGCTTCGGAGCCACAATCTCAATTACAATCAAGAGTTCAATCACCAGAATATCTTTCAAATCAAACGGTATCATCGAATCAATTACATATACCAGGAGTCCCTCAGAACCTCAAACCACTATCGCCCCCTTCAATTGACGATTCTTCAAGTGATTTCACAAGTGCAAGTGTCAATACGGTGGATACTGTGCCGACAAGTATAGCTACTTTGACCGTTCATAATAATGAAGATCCAAGGGCCCCAAAGAGACAAAAGAGATCTTGGTCACCAACAGATAATTCATCAGGAACTTATTACGACAGTGTGGTGCAACAAAGAAGTATTACAAATGGTACATTGGCATCAAGGCAAGATTCAGTGACATCTTTAGTTAGTAAAAGGGATCCATTATCACCAGCAAGTTCGGAAAATTTATCACCTCAAAATAACTTTGGTACTTCTTCAGGTACAAGTGTATTCTCAGCAACTCCTGAAAAGAAAGTATTTGTTGCATTACCAGCTTCCGTTGAAGGATCATCAGCTTCAATCAACAACAATTCTCAGACTCCACAACCATCATCATCAGCAGCAGCAGCTAATTTCCCAGCAGCAGCACCACCACCACCACCGCAAAATGTTCCAACTATTCAAAGAATTATTCCTGCGCAAGGACCAATTAGAGGTGGTGTTGAAGTGACTTTGTTAGGTTGTAATTTCCGTCCAGGATTATCAGTGAAATTTGGTGCTAGTATGGCACTGGCAACTCATTGTTGGTCGGATTCAACAATCGTTACATATTTACCACCAGCATCTCAAGCAGGACCAGTATTAGTTACTTTTGAAGATATGACTAAAGGTTCTAAAGAAACTGTGCTGAATTCATCTTCTCATCAAATATTCACATATACTGATGACTCAGATAGACAATTGATTGAATTGGCTTTACAAATTGTTGGTTTGAAAATGAATGGTAAATTGGAAGATGCTAAAAATATTGCCAAAAGAATCATTGGAAATAATAATGGGCAGCAACAACAGGGACAACAGGGACAGCAAGGACAGCAACAACAACAGCAACAGCAGCAAACTCATACACAATCAGTTGATACAACAGAAGATTATGAATCATCTGAAAATTATAACATTTGGCTTGAGCAAGCTACTTTGAAAATGAAGGAACTGTCCAAGACATCATTGAATCATGAAGGAATATTACTGAAATTTTTATCAATGTTATCATTACCAAATTCACCAATTACAGTTCCAAATTGGGCTGTTTGTACATTAGAAGGACAAACAATGCTTCATCTTGCATGTATTAGAGGTTATTATGATCTTTGTAAATTTTTGATTAAAAATGGTTCAAAATTGGATTTCAGAGATAGTAATGATTTTACTCCATTACATTTTGCATTAATTAATGGACATCGTGATATTATTAAATTATTAGTTAGATATAGAGCTAATGGATCTATGAAATTAAATAATGGATTAACATTAATGGATATTTCAGATTCTAATGTTTTGGATTTAATTGATGGTGTTGAATCAGATGTATATGTTGGTAATACTAGAAGATTAAGTAATGATTCAATGGATTCAGTATTTGATGATGATGATGAACCGAGATTTATGAAAATGAATAAATCTGGATTGAAAAGTTCAGATTTCTATAATGATGGTGAACCTGTTAAGAGCGATTATGAAGAATTAAGTGATGAATATGGATATGAAGAGGAAGAAGAAGAAGAAGAAGATGCAGATGATGATTATGATGATGATGAGATTGAAAATGAAAATGATAATGAATCTTATGGTTATCAATCTGAATTTGAGGCCGATTATGAAGATAACAATGAAGTTGATTCAATTGAACTTGATTGTGAATCATTATTAGTTACCAATCATGGATCTCAATTCAATGTAGTTGGAAATATGCAAGTTGCAGATACTTCCATGGATGATGATGATGATGATAATGATGATGTTGATGATGTCGATGTCGATATCGATGTGGCCAACAAAGGACTGTGGAATAGAATGACTAATGCTTGGAAACGCAAAGCAGATGATAATAATGATACTAATACATCGACGCAAGTTGATGTTTTACCATCATATGATGATTTATTCCCTAATGCATCATCTTCTTTAAGAGCATTGATGAATTTCAGATCGCCTGAAGATAATGAGACAAAAGTTGCCAAGCAACAACAGCAACTGCAACAGCAACAACAAGAACAATCATCGTTGTCGTCGTCTACACAAGGTTCTTCTACAACTTCAACTTCATCTAATGCTGATGTTATAATTTCATTGAAGTCATCACCAAAGACAATTAATTCAGATACTAGATTATTATTCTTTTGGTTCCCATTCATGTTATTCTTATTATTGGTTTTAATTGGTAATCAATTCAATTTAATTACAAGTGATTCATTTACAACATTTTCAAGCACTGTTGAAAATTTCAGAACATTTGTTGGTGAAATAATACTGGGTAAACGTCATTTGAGTAGTTTATATGATAATTTGAACTACGGTAGAGAACGTATGAATAATTTATTAAATGATGTCAATGATGTTGTCTATACTGCAGTTGCAGGTCGATAGATAAGATAAGATAAGATAGGTTTATGGGTATTTTACATAGGTATGTAGGTAGGTTATTAGTTATGAATTTTGTTTTTTTTTGTTATTGTATTTATTTATTTCTAATATTTATTATTATTGTGTTTATCAAATAGTAGTTGATGTAACTAACATACAAAAAGACGATCGACGTTAATAAAAGCCATTTGACCGGCTGAACAGCACAGCCACAGATATAGCCACAGATATAGCACCGCCACAAATCGAAATCCCCGGAAATTGGAGCGAAGACATGTGAAGTATGAGTAATTGATTGACAATTGACAATTGACAATTGACAAGAAGAGATCAAGAAGTTTTGTTTGTTTGCTCTTGAAAATACCGCTTACCAAGTTCATGAAACTACCCGGAAATCTAATATACTCATAATAAATTGATCCGTTAAAATTACTCACTACGAATCACCGAGGAGATCATTGTGGAATATAAATCAATTTTAATAAGGGGATAATATAACTAAATATGAGTTCGTGGAAACTTACACAGGTATTGAGGGATGAGATATATAAATATGCACGACTTCCACAAACAGGAGTATCATTACGACAAATGGTTCAATTTGGTCCAAGACCATCAGCAGGATCATTATTTCATGCTAATTTATTCACTGTTGAAGAATTACCAATTAGGTTAAGTCATAGAGTTAAAGAATTAGAAGAATTACCATTTGGTTTAAATAATGATCCTTCAATTCAACTTGTTCGTGATTGGTATGCTCAATCATTTGATGAATTAACATCATTACGTAAACCAATCATTGATTCAGAATTACAAAAAATTTTATTTAATGGACAACATGATAATGAATCTAATATAACTCCAACACATGAATCTAATAGACCTTATGTTTTTGAAGATGATGGGATTATAATCAATAGGAAAAGATTGCATCATTCATCACAACCAGTTAACAATCTTGATCATTTTTCACCACAAAAGAAAAAATCATATTTTGTTTCAACTCCAAAAGATATAACATACCCTAATGAAGTACATGCTTATAACAAACTTGTTACTGAAGCACTAATGAAGATTAAAAAGAGACATGATGCAACTGTAAGTACTATAGCAAGAGGTGTTCAAAATTGGAAACGTTCAAACAATCATGCATATTTAGATAATTCTATAAATCAATTTTTAGATCGTTTTTATATGTCACGTATTGGAATTCGTATGTTGATAGGTCAAACAATTGCAATCAATCAACAATTCACAGGACGTTTGAATAATGATGATTATGTTGGAATCATTTGCTTAAATACAAATGTTATGGAAGTTGCACAAGATGCTATTGATGCTGCTAGATTTGCATGTGAAGAACATTATAATATAATGGAAGCTCCTAAAGTTATACTTTATTCCCCTTCAGATTTACATTTCATGTATGTACCAGGTCATTTAGTTCATATGTTATTTGAAACTTTGAAAAATTCATTAAGAGCTACAATTGAACATCAAATGAAGTTAAATCCATCAATTAATATAGAAGATATTGAATATCCTCCTGTTAAAGTGATTGTTGCAGAAGGTGAAGAAGACATTACTATTAAAGTTTCAGATGAAGGTGGAGGTGTAGCAAGATCTGCTATGCCTTTAATTTGGACTTATTTCTATACATCTGCAGATAAAATGGAGGAAGTTCAAGATGATCAAAGGTTAGGTGGTGTGAGTAAGCCTCCATTTATGGGATTAGGAGTTGGCTTACCACATAGTAGATTATATGCTAGATATTTTAGTGGGGATTTGAAGATGATTAGCATGGAAGGTTACGGTACCGATGTTTATTTACATTTGAATAGATTGAGTAGTTCAAGTGAACCTTTACAATAGCTAACAATCTCAAAAAATGATTTAGTTTATTACTCAAGTTGTCTTTCTATTTTTTTTTTTTTTTTTCCCCCGCTTTGGTTTGGTCGAAGGAATTCAACCTCTCTTGTTACTTATGATTATGAAATTGTATATATAGATATCAACAGGTAAAGGTTGCTGCCATGCTCGAACTCATATAAAGATGTATATAGTCGTAAATCTTGTAGTGCTGCGCGGCGGATTCCGTGTTTGTGATGTGGGGTACAGGAATCGCGAGCACTGTTAATTAGTTGGTGTTCATCTTGATAGTTGACGGGAGTGGACAGTGGGACTACTACAGTGGTTGAGAGTCATTATACGCTGTGATGCAACCTCTGTATGAGAGATTGGTGTCGAGCTATGTGATACTTCACAACCAGATACACACAGGCCAAATAAGGCGAACGATACATTCACTTTCCCCAACGAGGACGAGAACGAAGACGAGGACGAGGACGTGGACGAATAAAATAATACATTTGGATCTGATAACGGTACGATATAGTAGGCATTATCAGCATTCACGTACTAATCTACAAGATACAAAGAAGGTGTTGGTTGATACCGAGTTGATCAACAAGTTCCCCTTTCAGACTGTTGCTCCATCATGGACCCCTGTTGATAGTTCTCTAGACTTGGATGAGTTTGAAAAAGATAGCATTTGGGATTCATTCAATCATATTTCATCCGAATTTCACGTTTTTGAGTCATCAACAATAAGCAATAAGAAAAGAGTCAAAAGAGATACACTCATTGAAGATTCAAAGGAAAAAAAACATACCAAAATTGCAAAAAAGTTCAATGCTATCTTGAAAGGAAAGCCAAACGAATCAACTAAAGTTAGAGATCTTTTCATCATACGATTCAAGCAATGCTTTAACATAGATGAGTACAATGTTCCTTCAACAATTGACCGTAGAAGGCACTACAAAAAATTCATGCGTTGGAAGCCTCTAAGTAATAAACTACCTAACTTTCCGCATTCCAACTTGACCAAACAAACGTTCAACAAGTATATTGATGACTTGGTCTATTATAACCATGAAAAGCACACTTCAAATGAACAATTGTGTCGGCTATTGGTTGATTTTCTGATCCATGCTCCACGTTTTGAATTTGTTTTAACAACCGATTCAATCAACAATATGATTGAATTTTTTGTTCGGTGTGGTCAACTAAACTTGGTTAATCTAGCTATTGAAAAACTAGAAGATTTAGATGGACAAGCACCAAACATTAGAACTTTTAATGCTTTATTAGTTGGAATTCAAGAATCTTACAAGAATACTGCTGATGGTAGATCAGAATGGTTTTTTATAGATTTGGGCAACCTTGCAGTAAACGTTTTCGAAATCATGTCTCAACTGAAGATTCAACCGGATAATTCAACTTTTTTAATCAGTTATGATATGTTTAATAATGCACATTTCAAGCTTGAGATGATGAAATTGATGATTAGTTGTGGTGTATGTTTGAATCACAAACTTTATGATATTTCAAAAGATACTTACAATTATGTGACGAAGAAGAAACCAAGCAAAGGATCAACAACACAAAGAAGGATTCATTCTATTGAAGAACACAAACGTTTATTATTGGATATGGGCATACTGGACAATGTTTATAAAACAGAAGAATTCATAGACAAGACAATATTTCAATCTGTTATAGATGCTTTACTTTTCGATCAAAACAAGCCAATACAAGCATTTGAATTTATTAATAAAGATCCAAAAAAAGTGAATGTCCGTATAATCTCTAGTTTTACACGTTATTTCATAACTAACGGTAGAAACCAAATTTGGAACAGTATTGCATGTCTGAATTATTTCAAAGACACGTTTCCTAACCGAGTTGATTACAACTCAATGAAATTCAAAGCATTCGTGATTCATCCATTGCTGTCGACATTCAACACACATCCATTTGGAGGCACGACAGCAAACGTCAAAACAAACGGTGGGTATCATGACCCAATGCCCGCTGACATCTATACTGATTTTTTCCAACTTTATAAAATACTATTAAAAGAAAGTGGGTATAATGAAAGTATCCCTGAGTTCCAGCTGGAAAAGTATCGGAGCATCGATTATAAGCTACAACTATTTGAAAAAAATGACTATAAAGAGTTTGTTGAATTAGTCATGTTCAACAATGGAAAAGATCGCACTTGTGTTACATCAGAACTCACCACCCAGGAACAACATTTTAAACACCATGTCATGGATATCAGGTGGAGTATCGTTAACGGTGTTCCCTTATTAAACAACAGCCGCAGCGGAGGTTATCTTGCTAAAGCCGCGAAGCTGGGCTCTTTGTAGGAAATCGCCGTTTTTGGACATGAAAACGGCATCTATTAATAATGCACTGAACTGATAATATATATGTATGACTCTTTTATTCCCATATCTGTAGTATATGTATATAATTTGTCATACTTCAATCTTAAATGATCACATACATATATATAGTAACAAGTTTTGCTTTCTAGGTAAATGCTCCAAAGATAAAGTTTGATGCATCTTGTTTTTTCAACAGGAAACTAAAAAGATAAGACTAGCTAAGTTCTCAGTACCATCAGCTAGAGAAAGAATTTACTCATACATATCAAGTCATCGACTTTGGTACCATTATATAGATAAATCATTTCAAAAATGAAGGACAAAAAAGACATTCACTCCGATGATGAATCCATATCATCTTCTCTATCAGAAAGATCATCGATAAGGTATTTACCTGATCACACGATAGAACCATCAGTATCAGGAACTAACAACCTCCAATCGATCAAAGCATGTAGAACGAAATCTTTAATATCACGAACTTCATCACTGATAGATGCGATAAGAGACGATAATCAAATCACTGTGCAACATGATAAGGATATTATTGAACCTGCACCATTTTACACTGATGATGAAAAACTACAACGTAAGGAATCTAAGAAATTATCCTGTCAAGAGACAAATCTGGAAAAAGTTCCAGAAGAGATTGAACTTGAACGGTCATCAACTGATAAAACTGCCATTGATGAAGATGATGGTGAGTTTGCAGCTCAAGATATTTTAGATCGTCCACCAGATGGTACTTTTTGGGGTTGGACTGCAGCTATTTGTGTTTGTTCTGCAAATTGTTTCTCTTGGGGTGGTAATTCTGCATTTGGTGTTTTTTTAAGTTATTATTTGAATTCAAATTACTTCCCAGGTGCAACTATGGAAGATTTTGCACTTATTGGTGGATTAGCTTTAGGTGTCAGTTTCATGCTTTGTAATTTCTCTGTTGTTCTTGTTAAAAGATACAATTTGAAAGTAATCATGTCTATTGGAGCAGTGATTCAATTTATTTGTTACTGGCTTGCTTCCATTGCCACTACTATCAATCAATTGATCATATTTCAAGGATTTTTAATGGCTATTGGTTATACGATGATCGCAGGTCCATCGTTCATAATCATACCTTCTTGGTTCTTGAAAAGAAGATCAGTTGCATCAGGAATTGGTGTCAGTGGTGCAGGTATTGCAGGTGTTGTTTTCAGTAGATCTTCACAAAAAATCATGGACGTTACTGGCTCGCATAAATGGGCTTTAAGAATGATAGCTTTAGTTAGTGGATTCATGTTATTCATCACGATAATTTTGATTAAACCAAGAAAACCATTCAATTCTAAAGATACCTCATTAATTAAAGAGTTTAAGAAAACATACAATTTCAAAATCTTTTTCCAGAAACCAATCTTATATGTTACTGCTTGGAATTTCATTTATGCATTTTCATACACCATTATTCTTTTCAGTTTATCATCATTTGGTACGTCGATTGGTCTAACATCAAAGCAAGGTTCAATTGTTGTTACCGTTCAAAGTGTGGCACAAGCTGTTGGTCGACCAGCTTTGGGATACATTTCAGATAAGTGTGGTAGAGCCAATTCATCAATTTTTTTCACTTTTTTCATTGGTTTGATCACTATTGTCTTTTGGGTATTCATTACAACATATGGTCAACTAATTGCCTTTGGATTCATCTCAGGTATCTTTTTAGGTGTCAATTGGGTCAATTTCACTCCATTAGCAGCAGATGTTGTTGGTGGTGGTGAAGATCTATCATCTGCTGTGGCATTTATGACTTTTATCTGTGGTATTCCATACGTTGTTAGTGAACTCATTGGTTTGAAATTAGTCAGATCGAATATGGATAAACCTTATTTGTACTGTCAGATTTTGGTTGCGTTGAGTTGTGCTGTTAGTGGTGCTTTCTTACTACCATTCAGAGAGTGGAAGATTAAGAGAATGCTTACTGCAAGACGGAAAAATATCGTTAACCACTTGGAAGCCGGAGAAGAGTTGAGTGAGAAGGACGAAAAAAGGCTAAAGAGGTACGATACACTGTTGAAAGAAAATCCAATGGGGTATATCATGAGAATGCTCTATCCTATCAAAGCTTAATATATATTAATTCATAGTCATTTCATTACATCCATAATCTAATACTAATATTAATACTAATACTAATAAACTGATCTTATCTTTTGATGTCACTGCTGATGTAATCGGGTGTGCACCGAAACAATTTTTTTTTTTCACTCAGTTTTGTAGTGATGGATGAACAACCAGTTACACAACATAAGGAAGGAACTAACGTTTGTATTGATTGAAACAGCATTTCACAAGTGTGGTAGTACTTCTATATCACAGCTCAATATATAAACATGTCGCTTCAAACGAGACAATCGATACGTCGTCTATTTTCTACAGCCTCCCATCAACTACAGTCCTCATGCAAAGAAGGTACTCCAATAAACCTCAATATTTTCAAAGCAGGTAAACCAACGGTGGCTTTGAAAGATGAAGAATACCCTGAATGGCTATGGACTTTGTTAGATAAAGAAGCCCTTTTGAATAAGCTTAAAGAAGAAGATTACTTCAAGTACAAAAGAAAGATGTTGAAGAAAGATAATGTTGCTTTTTGCAAGCACAACAATTTCATGGAAAAGATGAAGAAGTGATTTACTCGATCGGTGAGAAACATATAGTTCAAGCTCAATATACGTTGCTTGATTTGATATGGACTTCAAATCATTGGAGGAGTATCTGGCCACTTTACACATGAAATCACAAGAAAAATTTCAAAAATCCTCCATTCTTGCATCCCCCCTACAAGTACCCCCTACTGGGCAATTTCACACTTTGTACATATAAATATATTTCTATATAAATGGTTTATTGACCTTCTTTACACCTGTACTGTTTAATATACTATACGCTGTTTTTTATTCACACTGTAAACTAGTAGAATTGAACAAAAAGCTCTCGTTGACTCAGAGACTAATATATATGTACACCTCTGCACCTTTCTGAATTAGGAATGTGGGGCAAAGAGGGGAACGAATAGAATTGAAATCATTATCAAATGGATAAAAGCTATAGTTTTCCAGGTTATATATTGTCACAAACATACTACTGTTATAGGGTGAGTAAGCTATATCTGTCTTGTGTTGAAACATGTTAAAATTCTCACCATTGAAAAGGATTCAGCTGCGATCCGTCTCTCTTTACAGATTGAAATCTTCAGTCTCCGTGCCTCTTCAGTCTAGATCATCAGTGCCCACAACTGCATCATCAACTCCAAAGAAGAAGAAAAGTTCATCTTTAGATAACTCAATCTCTTTCCAATTATTTCTTCTTGTTGGAGCAATGGGTGCAGGTTATACATTAGGTAAAACAGTTACTTTGGAACATCCACCACCTGATTTATTCCCACCTGAATCAATAACAAAATTAGAAGATTTACCAACTGTATCAAGTGCAAACTATTCAAACTCTCCTAAGTTTAAGCTTTGTATCAATCACATTGTAGAAGACTTAAAGCTTGATGTTGCTGGTGAACATAGTTGGTTCTTCAGTAAAGATCTTGTGAACTTGATCACGGTGGGAGAGAGTTGGAAAGATTATATCTTTGGTACCTCCAATGATGCGGAGAATGCCCCTCTGTTTGAAATACATCCGGATTCAGTCACTGCTTTAAGCACTGTGATGAAATACTGTCAAGATTATGGTGTTCCTGTCTATACTGATAACAGAGCAGACGAAAAATGGGAGTTTGGTGTTGTTGTTAAATTTGATAGACTCTGTGGGGTTTCTGAAGACGAATCAGACAAACAGCTATGGACTGTTCAAGCTGGTAGTTTCGAGTACGATTGCATATTTAGAGCATTGGCGAACAAAAACATGTATATAAATAGTGGAGCCACATTGAACTCAATCCTTGGTAATCTAGGTATCCAATTAGAGAGCTCCGCAGATACCATCACAATTGGTAACAATACTGTGATTGACAAATCCACCGTGGAAGAATTTACAATGGTGTTAGCAGATGGTAAAGTTGTAACTTTGAACCCAAACAATGGTGAGGATAAGTCAACTTTCAACATGCTATTGACGATGGATCAATCTCTAGGGCTAATTGCTGAGCTGAAATTAAAAATCCCACAGCCATCGTCACGTAAGTTGATTGTCCTAGGTATCAGAGAATTGGCACCTTTTAATGAACTTATTAAAAATCTTGTTTCCAAAGTTGATAGCAGCTTAAAGGTGAGCTTCATTGATAATTTCAACAATCATAGCCTTTCAAGCGTCTTTGGTAATTATGATTCTTATGGTTTCATCGAAATTGATGAGAAGAATCCTACATTTCAAAAGATTTTGAAATATATGCCTAAAGATAGCCCTGAACTATCTTCAACTGTTTATAACGTCGACGATCTAATGTCGTCATCATTAAATTTCAAGCAAGGTGATCCTATAGAATACTACTGGAAAACTAATTTGAAACCAGATACAAAAGCAAGTGTATTGATAGTTACTGATGATATATTGAGATCAGATTTACAAACTTATTACAAGGCAACACCAGCAGTCCATGCATTGAAGGTGGAAGAAGAAGAGTGTTCTGATGAATTGAAAACAAAAAGGGGACTTGTTAGACGTCTGAAGATGAGTATAGACCCTGCTAAAGTGTTGAATCCTAATCATGGTGTATTGGTCCAACGGAACAATTGATTTGCTCAGTCCATCAACTCTATGAACTGTCATTTGTGAATAACATTACTTCATTCCGTCAAATATTGTTAAAGGGTATTTCAATAGCAGCCCTATGAAGGGACCAACACTGAAATGTACTCGAAATCGTTGATTGTTGTCAAAAAAGTTCAAATTCACTACTCATATGTAAGCTTGAGAATCTGTATAGCATAATGAATGTATATAAAAACACCTACAATTACTTATTGTAAACTTGTTGCAATTCTGAGCACACATGTAGAATAACTAGGTTAAGGACATACAAGTTGTTATTTGCAAGCTTGTTATAAATCTCTTACTGTTCAAATACAAAAGTGTTCAGTACTTGAAGTTGCGGCTTGTTGAAATTAAGACTAAAGGCTTTATACTTCGCTGATACTGTTACTCTTTAGGAATGATATTCTGTTGATCTAATCCCTGAAAACTAAGCTATCTTATCATAGTTACAGATCTGTCAAATAACTAATTACCCTTCCCACTATCAATCGCATCCTTACACCAATTCGCATCACGCCACCCAAAAATTCTAGAAGATTCCACAATTTTCTCTCTGTTTCTCTCCACAAGTATATATAAAAAAAATTAATCAGTATAATCACTGGGTAAATAAGGGAGAATCGAGAATCCTTCTAACTGATACTTTAAGCGTATAGGTTTTGATCATACAACTTGGTGTGACAATTGAAGATATTATCATCCAATTCCAAAGAATTTCATTCTCAATTGGACTACTTTTCGGTTTCATATTCCAGCCTTTTGAATATTCACTTCTTCATCTGCTTAGAGCAAGCCTTCCTATATATATACCCGGTAAAGATTTGGTATTTTTCCACTACCGAGTACTTCATTTTGATAAACAGTTTAACAGACATCTCTCTTCTATAATCATCAATCGAGCTTGAATTGTCTGGTAATTGGCAATTAGAGATATACACCACGTTTGTCTTTCAATTCCAGTTTCAGCACATCTGTTACATCTAGTTGAACAGAACTATAGAAGTCTCATACAATGCCAAATAATGATCGTGACTCCCAAGGGACACATAATGAGGATAAAAGCAATAGTAATAACAACAACAACAATTCATTACTTGATGGTGTCTTGACGGATGTTGGTGCTACGCCGAATACTGCAAACCCAGATCAAATAATTTCCAACGATTTCTATTCATTTCCATCATCTGACATCCCACTAATCACTGAACTCTCAAATAATGGGGATATACCGAACGAATCTCAAGTCAATACCATCCCTAACGCTAATCAGAACAGCATTCAGCCAATTGTTAATCAGAACAGCATTCAACCAATTGTCATAACTCCTGATTCTCAGCAACTGACTACTTATAACAATGGCAGTATAACGAGATATAATAATGACTACAACGTAGCAAATCATCAACCACAAGTGCAAACATTACCTCAACCACCATACTATGATCAAGTGATCAAACAGGATCCAGATACCAAATCCATAGTTTCCCCTTCCACAACGTTCAAAAAGCCAAAAACTAAAAAAATTTCAAATGTGCCCGCAGGTCCACCAAAGAGACCGGCATTTGTAATTAAATTGTGGAACATGGTTAATGATGAATCAAATAAAGAGTATATATCCTGGTTACCTAGTGGTGAAGCTTTCCAAGTTCTTGATCGTGAGAACTTTATGAAATTTGTTTTACCTAAGTACTTCAAACACAACAATTTTGCTTCATTTGTGAGGCAGTTGAATATGTACGGTTGGCATAAGATTCAAGATGTGACGTCAGGTTCGATGGTTCAGAATGATGAGATTTGGCAATTTGAAAACCCTAATTTCATCAAAGGAAAGGAATCATTATTGGACAATATTGTGAGAAATAAATCTAGTAAAGATGGAGAAGATGATGAGATTGATATTAATGCATTAGTCCATGAACTTGAATCCATGAAACAGCAACAACGTATGATTGCTGAAGATTTAAGAAGAGTCGTTCAAGATAATGAATTACTTTGGAAAGAGAATTTCATGGCTAGAGAAAGACATAAAGCTCAGTCTGATACTCTTGATAAGATACTAAGATTCTTGGCTACTTTGTACGGTAATGGATCATCCAAATTTTTGGAGAGTGTTCCTCCAGTCAATGAAGTGATGGATCTTGTTGCCTTGCATCGTTCACAAGCTCCTGGGCAGCAACAACCGGTTGATCCTCAACGCCACTATCAACAGCAGCAACAGCAACAACAACAGCGTCCACAACAGCAACAGCAACAACGCCAGCAACAGCAAGGCAATGGTCCTGTTGTATATGGCTATCAACCTCCATCACCTAATAGTAATAATAATAATAATAATAATAATAATAGTGGAAGATTGATGTTAATGGACACTGCACATAACGGAGATGATTTAACTTCTCCTAGAATCTCACAAGTGGGAAGTGATAATGGTCCTGGTACAAATGGAAGTGGCCTTGGTGATATCAACGAGTCACCAATTCAAGAAATCCGGAGAGGTCCTGAAAACAGAAATTATGAACAGTATGGCTCTGGTATCAACGGTGGAAACCTTGGTGGTAGACCAATGCACCCTAATCAACAATTGCAACAACTTCATAAATTACAACAATCATTGCAGTCACTACAGTCACCTTCTATGGTCAATTCCCCAAGATCTTATTTCCCGGAATTAAACCAATCATATGGAACACAACAGCAGCCAAATCTCAACTCCAATCAAGTTCCCCCTTCTCTGCAAGATCCAGTGATGCCATTCCCGTCCCAACCAGGTACCCCTTCTTCTGAGTATATAATGGGTAACATCAACGACCAGTTGAACAAACAACAATCCTCATTCAAACAAATCAATGAATGGATTAACAAACTAACGAACAGTATGTCTAGAAATTCAGAAGAGTTAAGTCAAGGTCAAACACCAACAACAACAGTAGATGATTTCAAAGTTGATGATTTTCTCATTCCTCAAACTCCAGATGTTGCATCCACGTTAGATGTTACACCAAATGTTAACAATCGATTCAATGAGATTTATGATGATCCAAGTTATCAAACATCAGCTACTTCTGCTGCTACTGATGCTGATGGAATTCCAACCATCAATGAAAGTGGTGATGTTGTTGTTGTTGGTAATGACGGTCCTGGAAAGAGAAGGGCTAGTGTTATGAATGTTAATGACGAATCTAATAAAAGAACCAAATACTAAGGAACTTTTTTTATAATATCTATTGCTATACATTATATAATGATTATATTTTGCTGGTTTTACAATAGCAACAACACATCTATATTTCTAATTTTTTACATGTATATGCTTTACTAATTAATACTTTATGGTTTTTCTTATCTTTCTTATTAAAAAATAAATAGCGGGTTCATGTACAAGAGTTAAAGCATTAAATATGGATCTATAAAAACTGTGTAGGATTAAGCTTGATTTCAGATCTTTGAGGAACAAACAGATTTGCAGCTTTGATGAATTCTTCATCGTTCTCAGCAAGATCAAACTTAATCTCATCATCTTTCCACTTTAATTTATCAAGTAGCGATTCTAGAAATTCTGTGTCGGATTCAGTACATCCATACGGATCAAATTGTTTAATGCCGTGAACTTTAGCCAAATCTTTCAACTGATTAACCATTGACAAATTTGCACCTTCCCTTGATTTTTGAATCTCATTAACAACAGCTCTAGTTAATGAGGGCCAGCTTTCAAATGCTTCACATTGACTCAAGTATTTGTTAGCTAATCCTAATGCTAAACTGAATCTCGATTGAACACCAGTCGTTTTAACAAATTCATTATATAATGCAAAACAATTATAAACTTGTTTTTTCTCAATGAAATGTTGAGCAAAGATTAAAAAAGATGTGATGTTTAACTTTGCAGGACATTTTGAATCCAAATGATATTTCTTTGCTGTTTCCCAAGCATCAATCACTGATCCATTATAAAGATGATTGACGATTTTAGTATTTAGATAAAATGCAGTAAGGGTCTTATCCACAATCCCATGTTCTTTCAAATAGTTATCGAATTCTTCAACGGTGAAATATTGAGCTAAACAACTGGAAGATCGTTCAAGTATTGGAGTATGGTCAACTTTACGATCTGTCATCAACTTTAAAGCCAACACTTTCGAATCGTGAGTGTTCAAAACACGATAGGTATGATAGAATGTATTGTTATTAACAACCATTCCAGCTTCTTTCATCATCTCTAACCGTTCGACACGTTTTGTCAAATCCACCGTTCCTCTATTAAATCCCAATCTAACGTTTTCAAAATCGATATCATTTGTAAAATTGGTATTGCTACTCATGGTTTCCAAGATTTTTGATATTCTGAAAAATTGTCTGTGAAATTGAAAGTATGCTGTTATATATAAGTATGTTTGCCTCGTTATCAAGTCTGGTAAATTTTCAACAACTGTTAATACTGACTCTTCAATCACTGGACGTAGTGAGTCCTCGTATCTGAACCTAACTAAACTTTTCACATAGTTATTGATAGCTAGAGGAGTAGCACTCGTTGGGACTATCGGAAGTAGTAATCGTTTGGGTATATCTGAGTACTCCGTATACTCCACTTGAGATGGTTTAACTGGTTTCCTTGATATTGAGCTCAGTAGATCAACTATTTTTAATGAATCGTTAGGCTCTATTAGTCTATGTGACGATTGTGATTCATCAAAAGAAAGCACCTTTGACGTCAAAGGAATACTCGGCCCACTGTTTGCTCTGGGTAATGATGTTGAAATAAAACGAGTACATATTCTCCAAGATCTCATCCTGCTAGTCACTATACACATATACACTATAACAACAACCTGTGACACCCACACTAGTTAATTGAATTGAATTGAATTGAATTGAAAAAAATAGTCCCCAAAACAAGGCTGTGTTTTGTGATGATCAAAACAGAGCCGCACAGTTTGAAAAGAGGCGTTTTTTAACACAGACAGCTGTTTGTTGGTATCTTCTTAGTTGATAAGTGTATATATATATATATCATAGTATCATAGTATCAAGTGTATTCTCACAATGGCCACTGTTCAGACTGACAAGAACATGAGATTCAAGACCAAAACCATCAATTGGTCTGATTCGTACGGCAATTTCCATATGAACAACATTCTCTTACAAAATAGAAACGGTCCTTGTTTTATCATCTCATTCATCAATACGCTGATTCTCGCTAAAGAACTAGATGAACTAGACGAATGGAGTACAGTTGCTTTGAAATCTAAAAAGGGTGTTGCTACACCACTTTCAACCAAGTCCGGTGTTAAAAAATTAAAGAACTCGGATTTGACCCCACTTAAAGAAATTCTTCTGCGTGAAGAGGTTTCTTTTGATTCCATTTTAAATGAATTAACTTCATTGATGCTGTTATTGAACACTGATGGGTCTGAGATAGTTGATATTGCGGAGATCTTGAACATTTTACCTTACTTGGACTCCGGATTAAATGTCAATTTGAAGCTCTCTAATCCAATCATTGAAGATTTTGAAGAACAGACAGATAGTATTAATAGCTTGTTGAAGTTATTTGAGTTGAAGATTACTCATGGTTTTGTTTTTGATGATGCACAAATGGTTGAAGATCCTGAATTGGACTCATTTGATAAATGCCAGGACTATTTGATCTCTATCATTGATCTATTTCAATCAAAGTATGATATTAACCTACAGACTTCAGATAGCGAACAATTAAGCACACTATCAGTAGATGATGAGTCAGATCAAAAACGTTTAATTAAATATTTGAAATTGAAAGAGTTTTTGGATGAAAATAAAACCCAATTGACTAAAACCGGTTTGAATATTCTACAAACTAATGATCTTATATTGAGTAATGATTCCTTTTTAATCTTCTTTAGAAACGATCATTTCAACACCATCTATAAGGTAAACGGTCAGTTGTACCTTTTGGCTAACGATGAAGGCTATAGGAACAACGATGAAATCGTGTGGGAAGAGTTGAAATCAATAGGAGGGCTCAAAGATGAGTTGTTGACCGGATCATTCAAAACTCCACAATTAAAGAACGAGGAAGTAATGGGTCCTTCATCTGGTCATACTGACATATCTTCTAAAAAGATTGATTACTCAGACTTTACGTTCCAACGCGATGATGGTTACGGCGATACCCTCGGAACATCTGTTGCTGACCCATTCGACTCGTCGGATATAGCAGATGTGATGCTTGCTAAGCAACTACAAAGTCAAGAAGACGAAGATTACGCAAAGAAGTTACAGAAAAGTTATCAGCAAAAGGCTGCTGCTGCTGCTACCCCTACCTCGACAAATAAAAAGAGAAAACATAAATCCAAAGAGAAAGGCGTGGCTACCACCTCCACCAACACCGATACCACACCTCCTACCAAGACCAAAAGTGACAGCTGTGTAATTATGTGAACTATCTCTATCTCACCACTCTTCGAACCTATGTACCGCAACGACCTAGTTTATATCCCGCTTATCAACCTGTAAAACCATCGCTGTAAACACATGAAATGCACTTTCTGCCAAACAAAACATGGCAGTGCCGCCTCACCAAGAATTTCAATCAAAACACACAATCAAATGGAAAGCAAGACAACCAGCTAAGCCAGTTTAGTCTCCTTCATGGAGAAGTAGAACTGCTGGCTAAGAATAAATCATCAGTCATGTTCAAAGTTTTCAAGACAACCGGGATTGAATCCAATTATTCTGTGTCATCCAATCCACTTTTCTCTTCAAATGGATACTGGACTATCTATCCGGCAAAACATAAAACTACAAAGAAGAAATGCTCGGTTTGGCAATTTAATAAAAAGGAAGTTGAAACTAGACTGATGAACAATGGTGTTATGAACAGAAATAACAAAAGTATTATAATGAATGATATATTTGACTCTTTAAAAAATTACATTTCAAACCTTGCCAAAGTGAAACATCCAAATTTTTTGACAGTTATTGAACCTTTGGAAGATCATAAAAATAGAGTCTTGTTTGTTACCGAATATGTTGTCAATGATTTACAAACACTTAGTAAATCTGATCTTGATGAAATAATAATTGCTAAAGGTTTACTTCAAATTGCATCCGGTTTGAAATTCTTGCATCAAAGTATAAATACTGTTCATCTGAATCTAAACCCATCATCAATTCTCATCACTGAGAATTTCGATTGGAAAATATCCGGTATGCAATTCATTGAAATGATAGATAAGATTGAAGAGAAGTACATTGATCCAATAGACACTAGATTGCCAAACTTTTTATCCATTGATTTCAAATTTACTTCCCCAAACCTGCTTGTGAAGCATAACGTTGATTACATCAACGATTTATTCTCTGTTGCTTGTTTGATCTTTTACTTATTCAATGATGGTGGTTATTTGATAGACTGTTCCAATTCCAGCTTACTTGATTATGAACGGTCTTGTAACAAACTGAAACAGCTATTACATTCAGACAATTTGCAACAACATGCATCATTTTCCAATATTCCTCCAAATTACCTTGATACATTCATAAGATTGTTGAAAGAAACACAGGAATCCAATAAAGATGTATTGAGATTACAGAAGACTGTAACAATTGATGATTTAATGAATTCTAAAATCTTCAATAATTCTCTAATCAAAATTTTGAATGTATTGGATGAGTTCCCAACATTATCTGTGAATGAAAAAGTTAAATTTTTGGAAAATCTAACCCAAGAAATTAACCAATTCCCAAGAATTTTGCTCATAAATAAATTCATTCCAATCATGGTTGATCTCGTCAATCCACATTTGGTGAATAAGAAAGCATTGCAAAACGAAGATGAACAAATTATCACCCTTTCTTGTGAAAACTTGTTAATATTGAGTAAAGAACTATCCCAACTCACTTTCACAGACAAGATTTTCCCACTATTAACTAAAGTTTTGAATGATTTGGAAGTTCCTAGTTTCAAATTGTTATTAATCTCAAACCTGGAACTAATCAAACAAAAATTAGGTGCTTCCGATAGAGATCTTCAATCAAAGCATTCTATTCAATTTCAAGGATTTTTAGCTCAATTATTTGATAAGTCAATGGCTCAATCAAACAACTTACCAAGTACTATCCAACTACAAGATAAGATTTTGACCAACCTAAAGATTTTTCTACAATTTCAAACATATACATCAATTACAAGCAAGTCTTTCCCGAGTATCTGTCAATTGTTCAGCACTACAACATCACTAAAAATAAAGAATCTGACAATCAAAGCATTCATTCTGATGATTAACGGTATGGATGATAAAAATTTGGACAATTATATAATTGTTGAAAAACTTTTACCGTTGGTTCAACATACATCTGCCTCAAATTTCCAAAACTCAAATTTCTTGTTGAATATGATCAAATTATATGAAAATGTTTTTGAAAGATTATCCAAAGCTACATCAAAAATCTCAGTTGATAAGAATGAAGTTGATGTTTCTGACTTGATCATTGATTCGATCTTTTTCCAACTTTGGAAGCTCGTTAGATATATTAACAGACAGGTTGATCTAGATTCAGTTTTCACAATCTTGGGTAATATTGAAGTGTTTTTGAAGAAGACCATCCAAGCTAATGTCAAATTTACAGAAAGAGAAACCACTGCCAATCAAACACAACATAAAAGATCGAACCATGCAACAGAAGAAGGGGCTACTGTTGTTGATGATGACGATGATGAATTTGATGACTTCAACTCATATGAAATCCCGCCTGAACCACCAATCACCACTACCACCACCTCCTCGCCTGCTATTCAGCCAAAACCTAGAAAGGTAATCCAGCCAATGCATCTTCAACCAACGCAAACTTCAACTAGGTTCGGCTATGATGGAACAACACCATCGAATCCACCAACCATAACAACGATGTCAATGGGTCAAATGCAAGCTAAAGGTAACATTGTTTCGCCGCAACCGATCATGAGTGGAATTCCAAACACCCAATCTCAAACCAAAAGTCCACAGCCAACATCTACATACTCTGTCATGCAACCGATGAAAACCAGTAGGTTTGCATCACCATCACCAGCACCTACAGCAACAGCAACATCAACTACGGTGTCACCAAACAACAACAACAACAACAACAACACCAGTAGTGGTATCAATTGGGGTACGACAACAACAACGGCACCAGCAGCAGCACCATCATCAACTATTGACTGGACTAAATCAACTTCTCCACAACCTCAAACAACTTCAACTTTCGCTAGCAATCCTAGCATGACGGTGAACAAAGGATGGAATAATATCAATACTATGAGAGCTGGAAGTCCAGCCATGTTATCGAACAGTAATACCGGTGGGTCATTTGGTTCTTTTGAACCAATAAAGCCAACCAAGAAACTGAATGGCACGGTTAATGGCTCTTCGCAAAACACTGTTAATGCTGGCTCCCAACAAATAGACTTTTTCGATAGTTTAATATAAATAGATACTATGTACCCTTAAATCTAGCATTTTAGTGCATGTTTCGAATCTCTCTTCAGCTACTTGAAATTACACCTACTCAAGTAAAATAGAAATATTTTGATTTATGTATGTATGTATGTATGTATGTATGTATAAGATAAATAATGAGGTTGATATGATATTCACATACCCACCACAGCTCTACTCAACTTTCAAAGCCTCGTCGACTCTCTTTTCGTAGATATTTTTGTTTTCGTTGTTTTCCATAGCCATGCTATTCAAACAATCTTTCATAATTTTAACTTGTTTACTAATATCGTCCATCTTTAATAAAACTTTATTGTTACCATCCACAAATCCATATATTGAGTACTTTAATCCAGTCTCCTCACAAAACTCCAACACATAAGCTTGAGCCTTTCTGAAATTGTGTCTAGGTAATCTAGGGAACAAATGATGAACTGCTTGGAACTGTAGCCCACCATGGAAGAAATCAAACCATTCAGGACATAAGACATCCATTGTAGTTCTCAATTGTCTAGCGACGAAAGATTCTGAAGTTCCTAAATCAGAAGTTGACATTGCAAAATGACTTAATGTGATTTGAACATGAACGATCATGGTTGTAACATGAGACACCATGATGAATTGGAACTTATCCCATTTAGTATCCAATGCACCAATAACCAAATAGAAAAACCAATAGAAAAAGAATGATAATCCAACAATTTCAAAATATCTTAACCATGCAGCTTTACCCCTTCTTGGACCTTGACCTTTCAATAGATACTCCCATGAAAGTCTATACAAGTTGAATCTACCGAAACATAAGATAGGATAGTATAGATGTCTTTGAAATTGAACAACTACTTTAGCAATCTTATCAAACCATAGGTACTTTTCATAATAAGTTGAATAAACATCACCCAATAATCTAGAACTCACAGCAAAGAATGGTAAATGCTGAATATCAGGATCATGAACAGGATCGTTCGTGACTAAATGATGAACATTATGGTTTCTCTTCCACCAGCCTAAAGATAATCCCCCCATCCAATCAGCAATTATGATTCCAATAATGTTATCTAGTTGATAATTGTGTGTTATCGAAATATGACCAGCATCATGTGCAATGAATGTGAGCTGTTGCCAACATAAACCAATAGAAACGGCACTAAGGAAATAATGGCCAGTTTTGAAAAATATTAAAAAGTACAAGAATAAAGAAAGGTTGATACATGCTTGCTTATAATACTCAACATAAGGACATTGATACAAGTTTGCATCTTTGACTTTTTGATGTAGAATTCTGTACTTTCTAGATAATTCCCTTTGAGTTTCATAATCTAATGAAGGTTGGCTTTCAAGATCCATCTTGACTAAAGAATTATCAAAACTCTCAATAACCAACGCTGGATCTCTAATAGCACCATCAGAATGAATAGGATAGAATTCATCTGACTCTTTAGTAGGGATGACACCTGCTGGGATTTTTGGTTTGATCTCAACAGCAGCCTGCCCCATTGGTTTGACTTTGATTTCAGATTTCTGGTTATTGTCTGTCATCGAACTATATATACCACCTTGGATCGGAGGAAGTAGGTTGACCCAATCATGATCAATAACACCAATGCTAAATTTCTTGAAGATGGAAATAGTTTCAACAGAGTGATAAGCATTCATCTCATCCGTGGCATCTTTACCAATCATATGATGAACAGCTTTATCACCACCTGGATGTTTGTTGATCCATGAGTTCAACTTCAACACCGCTTGGTCATAGATCACTATACAATCACCTAATGCTATCAGATGCTCAATTTCACGAGGAGATAAAACTTTATCCTTCTTCAAAGTTCTTGAGGATTTGAATGGAGTTGACATGGAGGCTGAGGATCCGAGCCCATCTGTAAATGGATCCAACTGCGTTCTTGTTTCAACGATACTCATTGCAAAAAACAGAAATCTCTTTTGCTTTTCAGAACTATAACCAAACAATGATCCACTAGCTAAATAGACAGCAACAAGACCTGAGATCACTCCACAAATATGATCGGGTGTAACTAGCTATGAATACATGTTGTGCTTGAAAGCGACGCTGTCATTTTCTTTGAAAGATCAGCGACGCGTCGATTCTGTCTTGAGTGCGAAAGAAAGGTCGATTACAAAATAGACGTATTTGGAGATGGAGTGTCTTTATTATACAAGGTTTATCGTATCACCAACTGTGAGTTTCTTCTCGTTGGTTATCCACACATACATACAAACACAATACCATGCTATCCAGTAGAAAGGCAGCCAGATCAAGACAACGGCTTTTTGTTAGCGATTTGAAATCATTGCTTTTTGCCTTTGGTGACTGTTCATCACCCAACGTGGAAACTATACATTTTCTAGAGGATGTTCTAACGTCATATTTGTTGGATATAATGATGCAAGCGAATCAAGTGCGTTTGGCTCAAGGTAGAAATAAGTTGAAGGTTGATGATTTGAGATTTGCTCTGAGGAGAGACTCTGTCAAGTTGGGTAGACTTCATGACTTGTTAAAGATGGATAGTGAAATTAGTAAGGCTAAGAAGTTATTTGAGGTGGATAAGCCAGTAACGACAAAAGATGAATCATCAACGTCCAAGAAGGCGGCTGCCAAGAAGAAGAAAGCTAGTGAACAGGATACCGAGTTGAATAGTGATGATGATTGATACGTTTGTTCACCGTTTGATGTATACTTACAACAAGGTTTGTTTGTTTCTTTATGTATTCGCTTCTAATAAATTATTCTGTTTTCATTTCTTTTCGCAAAACCAACTGGAAAAAAAAAATATGTACTATAAACTACACTATAAATCATTAAATAAGATGAAAGTAGAAAACGAGAGAGAAGATATGTTGGAACGAGATGCACTGTTTATGATTTCTAAGTTTTTACAACTCGAGTTCATATAATCTTCCCATATCGAAATCTTCATGAACGTGACCAACAAAAGTATTCCAGTAATAGATAATTCTGATCAAGCACCAGTTATAGATGATTTTTGGGAAGATACGGTAACTTCCCAAAACAAGCATCAATGCTTCTTTAACAGCTCCAAGTTCTTGATAGAAATTCTCACTGAAAGTTTCCTTACTACTCCAATTGTTATTGGTTTTTGCTTTTCTAGTTGGAAATCTGATTTCCTCGTACTGAGTAGGTGATGTTTCTTCAGGAGTTTGTGGTTGAGCTTCTTCGTGAACTTCATTGATGGTATTAGTCAATGTATGACCCATCAAAAATTGATCGTAATGATCAGCATCGGTAGCAATATCAACCCCTGTCTCTTCCTCCTCCATAGCCTGATCATACAGCTTTTTGAAATTTTCAATAGCTGCAACAGTCTTGGACAATCTATCAAAAGTATTGATTAAAGCAACTAATTCGATTTTAGTGATTTCAAAGTCAGGTATATCAGAATCAGCAGAGTTTTCTAGCTCGAAAAGAATCTTCAACGCAGTACCATAACCTGTTGTTTGAACTTTACCCCAAAGTCTACATCTATCGCAATGAACGCAATCCATGATCCTTGAGATATTTCTGAAGTTCTCTCTAAACTCGTCTTTAATCAGAGAAGAGCCTTCATCCTGGAATAAAACTTTCTCATTGAACAACAGTTCATGATCACCATTGTCATCGGCAAGTTGATAGAATGGAGAGATCAGTTCTCTCAAATCATCTTTCAATTCAGCTTCCTTTGTTGCAAAGCTAGTATCTTCACATAGATTTAGTTTAGTTAGCAGCCCAGATTCTTGAAGCTTAATCAAAGATTTCACCACAATTATATAGTTCAAATAAAGACTTTCAAATCTTTCAGGGAAATCCCCAACTCTAATCATGAATTGTTTTAAATCTGGACCGTATGTTTTAGTTTTCAAATTCAAATACTCATTGGTTAAATGTGTTGAAATCGACGAATGCATACCACTGATCAACGTATAAAAGAAATCTTTTTCAATACACTGATCTGAACCAAGATTGAAACAGTTTTCGTTGTATATACTTTTCCAGATTTGGAACGATTGATCACCACCATAACCAGTGAATCTTTCAGGATTATCAACTAGATTGACGTATACTGAGTCTTCATTGGCTTCATCCAACTCACAGTAATCTTTGGATTTACTGGAAGTAACCGCAACACACGAGCCACCCACATCAGTTGGGCTTGGTATCTCTTTAGACAACGATTCAATCTTACCTAAAGCTTCGGGCTGCCATATCTCAGGTAAATCTTTCCAATCATCAATGGTATCAACAGCACATGATTGATGCATACAGAATCCTTCAGAACTTGACCAGAAAGGACATTCCTTGTATAAATTTAGTCTGAAAATCTTGAAAAAGTTCTCGTTGATCAATAAATCCAGCACAGGTCTGATTTCACGGTTCAAGTCATTGATTTGTTGGAATCTCACGTTTGAGCTCTCTTTAATCACACTATTTATGAATTCTTCATAGTTATTGAAAGGTGTGCTTTGGAATTCATGTATACTTTGATAATGATACTGTTGTGGTAGATTAATGGGCTTTTTATCAAGTGAAGACACCTGCACTAAACCAGAACCGAGCACCGATGTTATCACATATACCCATAATGTTATCAACTGAGTTATCTTCATCTTTATTTATGCGTTATAACTTTTTCCAATGTAGTGAAGGATAATCTATATACAAACTTCTAAACCGTCACAACCTTGTTAGCTATCTACAAACAAAGAACGCCAACCTGTATTGTCATCAAAGGCAAATCAACTGAAAAAAAAAGCGAAATATTTCAAACACGTCTGTCTTTAATCGGGGCTGTGTATTTGATTTTATGAGCCGCACCTATAAATCGGATGATTTTAGCTGATTGTTACTGTATTACATTACTATACTATAGATCTATTAGTTGTTCGATTAATGAATAAATAAATGATGACTCAAGTCAACATGACGTTGGTCTTCCAGTCATGCAACACGTCAACCCAACTACTTCTCTTAGCATTGTGATTTTTTCTTCTCCAAATCTCAAGCATGATCTGTCTTGCGTTCCAATAAGTTCCAATTCCTGTCTGAGCTATATGTTGTCCCCATAAATTAAACCCATTTTGTAAGAATAATGTCATCGCTTCCGAACCAGCAATAAATCCTTGCCAGAACAATGGAATAATGTACGATGTATCCTTGTTGTTTTCAACAATGTTTTGAATCTCATTCAAATGATGTAAGACTTTTTCAACACGTTCTTGTAAATACATTGGATTCACATCCTCCACAAATCTATAAAAGTAGATGATCAAAGCATGGTAAAATGACATAACATGATGGTAAATACCTTCATATCTTGCAGATATGAAATTCTGTTTCTTAGTATTAGAATTTGAATTAGCTGCAGCTGATGGCGTACTTGTTGATCCTGGAGTTGATCCAGCATCATCATCAAGTGTCAAGTTCCACTCTAGTCTCCAACCTAATAGCTTGAATTCCAGTTGATTGGATAATTCATCATAAAAATTGGGTAGTGTCATGTTATGATCATCATGATGTTTTTTGAACCTAACCAAATGAACAATTTCACTGAACATTAAAATTAAAGAGTTTGGCAAACCATAAATGGCATCCGATGAAACAATCTTATCTTCCATCTTATTTTTGGATGGTTTGAAACTTGTACGAGTGATATCAATGAATGATGGAATACCATTGTTAGCAACACTACTACCTTGAACTGTTCTATCAGCAGGGTTGATTTCTTCGCTATTAACAATATATTCAATTCTAACTTTACCATTATCTGTAATCTTTTCATTATACACACCTTTAGTCACACTTGGAGAATTCAAAGCAGATGTTGGATTGGCGGCTCCTGATATAGATGCAGGAGTTGAGAAATTAGCAGCTGGTGAACTTGCAACTGATCCTATGCCAGTTGTAGTAGATTCGGGTTGCTGTGACTGTATATGTTGTCTCAACTGATTATTGCGTTGTTCCAATGCCAGCTGCTGTTGTTTTTCGAGTGCTTCTTGCCTTTGACGTTGCTCAAACTCTAGTTGTAGTTGTTGTTGACGTTGTCGTTGTTTCAGAAGTTGTTCTTCTTTAGCTTGTCGTCTTCCTCTATTATTTCTGAAGAGTCCCATCAAATCGCTACTATAGTATGTGCTGTCGTCTTCCTTTGGTATGCTATGTGCACCACCAATGATGAAGTGTCTATAATTATTTTCATTCAAAAAGATATCTTCCTCAGAAATGTTTTCCAACGATGTTGAGTCCTGCAATAGTTTCAAAGAACTGAAAATTCTGTGTAATATGACAGCTTTGTTAGATAGCTTCTTTTTCACTTTCATTTTTTTTTCAATAATCTTTTCACAGTGATCTAAATGAATCTTACAAGCACTCATAGTACCCCAAACAACGTCAATGGTGACCATAGAAAGCACAGCAACTAAAACATCCTTATACTTTTGTTGTAAAATGTCTTCCTCAAGACACTTGTTCAAGAAATTCGTTGCCTGTTGTCTCAATTGAATACCTAAGTCAACGTAATACTTCATTTCATCTGAACCTCTAGTGAACTTACTTTGCAGATTAAAAGCGCTAACTGCAAGTAAAGCGTTCAACAAACAGTTCTTAGCATTCGATGTCTTACCTAATGATGCTAACTCTCCAACAGCCATGATTGCTCTTGGGAAATAAATAAACTTCCACGGGTTTTTGGGTAGCGGAATAACAGTCATCATATCTGCAACATCTTCAATATAATAATTCAATAAATAACGTGTAGTTGGATGAACTTGTAATGAAGTGATAGGGATTCCAAATTTGTCAATTGCTAATGAGCGAGGTAATGGAGTTGTTTCTTTAATCTCCATTATGGTTTTCGGCATTCTAGCTCCATTTCCTGCGTGAATATTGATTGTATTGTTCGATATTTCTTTATCTGTTCTAGAGAACTTACTAGTGTCAGATTCACTATCTAAAGGTATCGAAGGAGATTGACCAGTAGTGTTATCCAAGTGAGCAGGAATTGGTGGATCTATACGTTGAAGAGGCTGTTGACTTGTTTTACTTCTATTCATCGATGGTTGCTGTTGTTGTTGTTGTTGTTGCTGTTGCTGCTGTTGCAGCTGTTGTTGTTGATGATGTTGTTGTTGTTGCTGGTGTTGGTGATGCTGTTGAACTTCTGGATCCAAATTTTGCTGCTGTTGCAAAGGATTCGGTTCATTTTCGTTCTGAAGATATGAATTACTATTTCGGCCTTGAAATAACATGTGAAGCATTTGATCCGGAACTGCATCATTGGTTTGTAGTTGTCTATTATCTGAGCTCCCCATAGCACCTTGTGTAGCATTGACATTCTGAGAATATTGACCACCCCAAAATTGTGACTTATTATTATTGTTGTTACCTAAATTTCCGTAAGCGAAAGCGTCATTGTCGTTCGATATAGTTCCACCCTGTGTGATTCCTAAATTAGATCCGCTCCCATTGATAGGGTACAAAGGATCTGGTCTGAACATATCCAAAAAGTGTGTATCACCATTCAATGCGGAAGCGGTCAACAATGCGGCATCAATCAATTCGATACTTAACCATTCGTTACCTAAATTGTTGTTATTCTGCGGAGTATTATCTGACATTGATAAAGCTGGAGTTGTTGATTGTAAAAATGAAGCAGCATTTCCACTTCCAGAAAGCGATCTTTGAGGTTGTAGATTTTGTGTGATACTTTTATCAATGGGAATTTCGTTGGTTTTGTTAATATTATTGGTAGGAGTTATATGACCAGATGAAATGGTGCTATCTAGCTTTTTAGGTTCTCTTTTGTCTTTGATTTCCTTAATTGGCTCAACGTTTTGTTTGTTTTTCCGTTTCATCGCAGATCTACGGTCTTTAGAGCCTCTGAAAACACCAAACGGTCCCAACATTCTTGGTGTATCTGACAGCTTTGGTATATGTTGATTATGCAATTTTGATAAATGTGTATCCATTTCATCATACAATTCGTATTGCTGACTCTTTGGATATTTGACAAAGTCAATAGACCTTCTTTGACAGTACTCCGTTTCTTGATTGGGTCTACTACGTAGCTGATATCCATATATGTCAAATAAAATCGGTTGTGACCAGCGTAACTTGACTTCATAGCCTTCACAAACAAATCCTGATTTTTGACATTTTTTGCACGATGGTCGCTGTAAATCACAAGCAATCTTTCTTCTTCTGCATGTATAGCATCCAGTAAAACTTTTCGTTCTCTTGACAGACTTCGTGATCTTGGTTGGGGAGGGCTTTGGGGTTTTGGAAGCACCTCGTGATGTAGCTGTTTGTTGTTTTGTTTCTGATTCAGATTCTACTTCTACTTCAGATTCTTCTTCTGGTTCTGCGTCAAGTTCTTGTGCTGAGTCTACTTCTTGATCTGATTCTAAGCTTTCCGGTTCTTGGGCTATTTCTGACTCGGCTGCTGTTCTCTTTGAAGGGGATCTCGTTTCACGTTCACTTTCATGTTGTAAGCTGGGAAGTCTTTCATTAGTTGAAGACGTAACTGGAAGTTGAGACGGCGTATAACTCTCATTATTATCGTCTTTGTTGTCCATAGCCATTCTATGTAGACTATTTTGGCTTATTAGTAGTTTTTCAGGGTGAATTTGAAAGTTGATAAGAAAATGTTGTCTGATATATCACTGTTCACAGAGGATGATGAGTTTGGTTGTATGGTAAAAGAGCAAAACCAATAAAATGGAATGGTGTGGATTGAAATGATAAATTTTTCTCCTGCTCTTTTAAGGAGATAACAAGGATAATCAATCAGCCACAATGGAATGGATCTTTTTGGAATGGAAGATATGTATACAACTGTTCACTGAAATAATGGGAAGTTAAACCACGCTAATGCAATCTGTAAGCAGCTTCTACTATGAGGTGACTATCTTAGCCGAGTCAAGAATGGAATATTATCAATTAAAAAAAAAATTAGTTAAAAAATAAATTATAAAGAATAGATTTGTACCAAAAGTATCCTTTAATGGAATTTTTTTGTCGGCGTTGACTGCCATTTTGGAAAGCTTTTTAAGTACGCGTCGATTGCGTCGATTGCGTCGATTTTAGACAAAATAACGCGTCGATACTGTTTTTGGTGTTTTTTTGTTTTGGTGAGTTCAACTAGTTATTGCAAGATAGTACACCCCCTTCTTGTTTGATGATATCTACGATAGTATCTTAGCTGCTATGGTCTCAGGTAACATTGTCAAATTGACATCGACAGGTCTCAGCTCGTCGGAAAGATCAACACTTGTCAAACTCCTCGCCAAACTATATCCAAATGCAGTCTACAGCAGCGACTTGACCTCAGATGTCTCGTGCTTAGTATTAAATACAGCCAAGGGGGACTGGATCAACTCAAATAAGTACCAATATGTGGTGGAAAATAGACCGGATATTGTATTGATTGAATTTGAAACACTTCTTGACACTTTTGAAAAATGGTTAAAAGCAGAAGAAGCATCAAAAGATATATTTGAGTTGAAAACGATGCGTGCTTTTGAAAACATGAATATATCTCTTAGTAGATTGCCCAAGAAGCAATTGGATCAAATAACACGATTAGTGTCTAAGAAAGGTGGCAATGTTTCTGAATCCATGACTAATTTAACATCCGTGCTGATAACCACGTCTAATGAGGGGAAAAGATACGAAAAGGCAATTGAATGGGGAATACCTGTTGTTACTCCTGATTGGTGCTTTGATTCATCAGAAAGGGGAGCTGCTTTAAACACCAAATATTATATTTTGAGTAGGCAGAACGATAAAGGAAGAAGGCAAGATGCTTGTAACTGGGAGCGTCTAGAAGAATGGAAAGCTGAACAGGAAAAGAAACAAGCCTTAATTCATGCCCAAAGTTTGGTCGAAAAGAAACGTAAGATCGATCAAGTAAATGGTGTCTCTGAAACTTCAAAGAATGGATCCGAAGAAAAGGATATGAAGGTGACTAAAGTTGATAAAGGTAGTTTGTGGGATTCGATCATGGGTGATATTAAGATTTCCAATCTGAGTCAAATGAATGATGACGCTAATTGGGAATCCAATCAAGATGAGGCACTTGAAGACCCTGATGAAATTGCTAATAAGGAATGGACGATGGGAAAAAATGTAGGTACAGACAAAAAGGCAAAACGGTCATTATTCGAAGGGTTGATTTTCAAGTTGCAAGGGTTTGATTACATAGAATCTAGAATATTAAAACGAGTGGTATCGGATTATAGTGGTGAGGTTACAACTGATGATTTAGATAGCGACAATACAAACCACTACCTCCTAGTCAGTTCAAAACTCAATGAAGTGGAAGCTAGTGGACGAGTGATAACAGAACTTGCAATCGAGAGATGTTTGTTCCTCAATAAGTTGGTTTTTGATGATTACTGGAGCAAACCGTTCATAATTCCATCAACTCTGACTTCCTCAAATATGTATGCGAAGCTAGATATATGCGAAGCTGAAGAAAGCAGTAAACACAAAAAGGTTCAAGTGTGTATAACTGGGTTCATGGGTATAGAGTTAACCCATTTGGAAAGGCTTTTGAAGAGCAAACTAACGGAAGTTGTTCAGTTAAACGAACTCTTTAATAAAAGCTGTGAGCTTCTCATTTTCAACGACAGCCTTGCAAAAAGTCGATTAACAGAGAACGAGAAACTGAAGCTTGGTGCACGGTGGGGAATCAAATGTCTTGGAGTGTCCAAGCTTTGGAAGATACTGAGTACTGAAGTGTAGTAGTATAATGTATATATAGTAATGTGATAAATAGGAAATTGAAAAAGGGAGTGGAGTGTCTGCCATAATTGAAACGCGTGTAAATAAAAAAAACAAAGATGATGAGAATCAACCAAACACTCAATCAAGTATTAAGTTATTACAGGTCACCTTACAAGCAGAAGGCGATTTACTCTTATTGATAACACACAATAAATTACCAATTAACACACAAACACAACAACATAACACAATGCAAGATAAGACTGCATCTATTTCTGATCGCTTGATCAACCAGCTTGCTGCGAAATGGCCAGAATTTACTACACAAGACGAATACATTACCACAACCCGTAATAATGGGTTGGAGCTCATCACCGTGGCAAACAGACAAGTTAAAATAACAAATTTGAGTACTGGGTTTAGTCACATTCTGCAATTCAGTCTTTCCTTTGATCCTATTGCATTAGCCATGAACAAATCAGAACAATTGTTGTGTTTATACAACGAATCTAATTGTTGTCTGGTGTCATTGAATATTGTTGGTTCAAGAATTCACTTCACAACTTTTTACAGCATTTCACTTGCATTAGATGAATCTGAAAAAGTGATTCAAGTACTTTTCAACAATATTTCAAAGTTCCAAGCTGAGATTGTAGTGTTGACAACTCATGCAATCAAATGCTACGACATCAATTCCTCAATTGATACTCCATGTCAAGTTTACAAATTCCAATCTGAACAAAAGATTGATCTGTCATCTGACTTCAACTGTGTCGTTGACCCAGTCTCTATATCTTTTGGCTCGTGCACTAGTGATGATTCTTTGAACCCAAAAGGTGATATCACATTGTTTGTACTAACATCTGATACTTCCCTATACAAAATATATCCTTTCTTACCAAATGAACTATCATGTTCAGATGCTTGGAAAACAAGTTTATTTGATTACACAACGTTGAAGCTCAGTGGAGTTTCACTGAATGATGCTCAAACTGTTGATGACAAATTCTTTGGTCAAATTCAAATGCTAAAGTTTGCATCTGCTATTTCAAAATCAAATGGAAATACCTCAATAGCTGAAATCCTACCTTCAAATTTGAGGAAAGGTAAGATAATGGGACCTTTCAATATAAGTCTTTTCCCAGATGAACTCTATGCTCAGGATGCATTGAAACTGGTCCCACTTCAAAACGATCTTTTATGTATACTGTTGAATCAAGCTCTTGTCGTTTTATTTGATGATCAAGAAGACTTGATGTTATTTGATGATGATGAATTTGATTTGCCTGAAACTGAAGTAACTGTTGTTGAATGTATCTTGTTGCAAGACGATATTAGACTAACGGATGCAATAGTTCAACCAGGTTCTGCTAGTACGTTACTATTGACTACATCTACGCCCGAATTGTTGAGAATCGATTTCAGACCTTGGTGTTCCATACTAAGTTCGTGTCTTGAGAAAAACGATCTTACTGAGTTCACAAGCCTGTTACAAGATCCATTACCAACAAGATTAACTAATTTTGGTTCATTCTCTTTGCCATCGGTACCATCGGCCTCTAAACCTTCTCAAATTGGTCTTGGAGCTGTCTACGATTCCGAAAATTACCAAGTTCCGCTCTCGTCAAATCAATACAAGATCTGGTTAGCATGGGATGATTTCAAAACGTTTGCTGTTGTGCTCAATGAGGGAAATTTGGATGTTCATGATATTACAGTGGAACCAACGGTTGAAGAAGACATTGAGCATGAATCTTTTTCAATTTCCAATAAAGTTGATGCAGATGAGTTTGAACCGTATACCCCATTGTTAGTTGGCACTTATTCAGCAGAGGTGATGCAGGAGATGGATTCTACCAAAACGCTTATTGCTAAAATGCAAACTCAGCTATTGAAACTCGGTAGTAATGGAGTTATAGAAGAAGGAGTTGAAGATTTAAACAAATTATCTTCAGCTAGTGAATATTTAACTACATGTTTAATTTCCACTTTCAAAAATTTGGCTTCACTTAACAAAAGATTGTTGATGGACAAGGCAGAATTGATGAATCAGATCAATACACTAAACCAAATTAGCATAAAAAAGAAAAGTGCATTGGAAAAATCAGAACTAACTCATGAGAGAATAAACAATATCAAGGCCAAGCAAATTGAATTATCCGATAAGCTAAGCTCTGTGTTCTCAGCCGTTAGAGAGGTTTCAGATAATCAAAGCAAGCCTGTTGATGTGGAACTTTCCAAAGAAGAAGTTGGTCTCTCAAACGAGTTGAAGAAACTTCAATCACTTACACTTGATAAAGAGACTCAAATTGAAAATGTTAGTACATTGTTACAGAATTTGAAAAAAGCTGATATCAAGGAAGTTGCTGCTAATGCTGCTGCTATCCAACAGAGTGATAAATCTACTCTTGAAACGCTGGAAAAGAAATTGAGTGTGAGAGGACAAATTCTTGATCAGTTGCGTGATGAAATTGACAGTTTGAAAATTGAGTGAATTTACTGTATTTTGTTATAAATTTTTTTGTGGTTTTAAGTATCATTTAATTTAATCCTTTTTCTACACGAACGTAAGTAATATCATATCATTTCAAGCCAGTGAAAGCTTGCACCATCTATAAAACAGACTGAATAATACTCAGAACAGTAAAAGATAACTGTTCACATTTCGAAGACTGACATATAATACAAAGTTATTTTTCAGAGAGAGAATATAGTAATTGATTAGCAAGTTTTATTTATAGGAAGTGAAAGTGAATATATGGGGAAAGAAAGGCCCAAAAAAAGTAAAAACAGATTGTCCGATGAGGCCGAAGCTTTCAACTAGTGCATTAATGAAAGTCAAACACCTCACTTAGAAGTCAGTGACTCTACCATTGAAACTCCAGTCACTACCATGTTTCAAAGGATCTTGTTTAGGACCGTTAACCTCACCTGTGGCAGGATTGACGTTACCTTCAAACTCAGGAATGATTTTGAAAAGTTCTGGTGAAAACTCACCGACATCCACTTTTGGAGGAGCATCAACCTCGTAACCTAGTTCAGCATTGTAATCTTCAATGGTAACTTGTGTATTGGCAACTTGAATCAGTTTTTCAAACTCTTCCTGCTCTTCTTTTGGTAATTTAGGAGGGCCAGGGGCGTTCTTCATGAATGATGATTGAAATCTCATTGCTGCGATAGGTCTAATACCCGATTTTGGAGTGATGGCAAACACTGGAGATCTCCTTAGTAGTCTTAGCATATTTGGAATATATGAGTTGTCGGCTGGTAAGTGCTATAGTCAAATAGAGAAAGAAAACGAAAAGAAATGGAAATGCAAAGAGATATATAGTAAATAGTATTGAAAGCTATCGGATTAACCTCTACAGATCGTATGTCACACCTCACACCAGCCGAGAGCCAAACACGTTTGAAACTTGTTTGTGCTACTTTGGTGATGAAGCTGTCTTTCATGAGTATTTGGCAGAATATAACTGGCTAATAACCTTCAATATACACTTATAAGATGCGAATTCCGCTTCTATTGGTACTTGTGGCTCTCCAATTTGGCTCTTATCTGCTCTTCTTGAAGGGCTTCTTCCCTACCAAAGTGCTGCTATCACCTGTGGATCTTGTCAACTTCAAGTCTACACCACCAGCACACTATGAAGATCCCAAACCACAGTTCAAAAAACTAGTTTTCATGGTGGTAGATGCTCTTAGAGCTGATTTCATGTTTTCAAATGACTCTTCCATGGAATTGACGCATCAATTGTTGAATGATGGGTATGGTGTTGGTTTTACAGCTTACTCCAGTCCACCAACAGTCACGTTGCCGAGATTGAAAGGTATCACGACGGGTTCCACGCCAAATTTCATTGATGCAGTGCTTAACATCGCTGAAGAGGACACGTCTTCAACTTTGGGAGATCAAGATTCATGGATTCAACAAATGAGTAATAACGGGTGGAAGATCAATATGTTTGGTGATGATACTTGGCTTAAACTATTCCCTAATCACTTTGCTAAAGTTGACGGAACTGCAAGTTTCTACGTTAGTGATTTCACTATCGTTGATAACAACGTTACCAGACATTTGGATCACGAATTGAGCAATGAGGGTAGACAAGATTGGGATTGTCTAATCTTACATTATTTAGGACTGGATCATATTGGTCACAAGGGTGGTCCTTCCAGTGCCAACATGCCTACCAAGCAGAAGGAAATGGATCATATCATTTCACGAATCTTCAAGGAAACTGTTCTCGATGATGATGAAACCTTACTCGTCGTTTTGGGAGATCATGGTATGAATGAAGTAGGTAATCACGGGGGCTCCTCCATTGGAGAAGTTTCAGCAGCCTTGTCATTGTTTTCCTCCAAGTTTACCAAATTAAATCACAACAAAGATATCAAAGCTCCTATTGAGATGAATCCAGATTATGAGTATTTCACAAAAATCGATCAAATCGATCTGGTGCCCACTCTAGCAACTTTGTTAGGTTTGCAAGTTCCAATCAATAACCTCGGTGCATTTATCGATCCATTCCTTGATTTATATGAAACCGAAGCTGATAAGATCAATGTTTTGACCAAAAATGCTCTACAACTGAAAGTCTTACTTGATAAAATGCGAGGTGTTGTTTCAACTTTGGAGTCGGACATTGGTGATTTGAAGTCTGTCGACAACTTACAGAATTATATTGCCATGGCCAAGGAGCAACTGTCAAAAACTTCTTCCAATTACAACTATGATGATATTAACTTTGGTCTGGCTGGATATTTAGCAACGACAATAATAGCATTAGTTGTCTTTTTATTCCATTATAGAGATAACAAACTCTCGGCATTGATTGACCTTACGTTTTTCATCGTTTATGCTGTCAACTTTTTCGGTTCTTCCATGATCGAGGAAGAACATCATTTATGGTGGTTTTTCACGACAGTGTTTTTAAGTTTCGTAGCTCTACGTAAACTCAGAGCTCCAAACAGAAAATCAACTCTCAAAGCTGTGTCAGTTCTCTTTATAGCTCTTAGAATCTTGAAAGCTTGGAATAATAGTGGTCAAAAGAACAATATCAAGGCAAATATGAAGATAAGTTCATTCCTCTCATCACTTCCTTCTACTGTTGGTCCGGTCTTGATGGCTTGTTTGATTGTTTCAACATACATTCCCTTTGGTGTTTTGATGATATCGGGCTACTTGGGAAATGATTCAGTAACAACCAACACAAGGTTCATTTCTTTCATGTCTTTGACAATGTTAGCTTTCTGTTCTATGTCGGTCAAGTTCTTATCATACTTGTCCGAAACTTTTGATTTGAGTCAAAAAGATGTTGACATTCCAGGTTGGTGTCGTGGGTATTTAGATTGGCTGATCACATATTCTGCAACTGATGATTTCAACAGTATTAGTTTGATCCTATTCGATTTGTTCCACAAAGTATGGATTGTTGTTTTCATCGCCTATCTTTTTAAGCCTTTATTATTCAAGGCTCTGAATATTCAGAGTCGAGATGGGAATCATTACAATGATATTCTCGTTATCATATCAATGTTACTAATTAACCAAACTAACTTCTCAAATGTACCAATTTTTGCTTCCTTGTTAGTCATCTTGGAATCCTTCCCCAAACTTGTGGTTTCAAAAAGTACAACTTATAACTCAAATCTGTTTTCATTATTTACCATTCTATTACAAAACTTGAGTTTCTTCCAGTTTGGTTCTACAAACTCGCTATCCTCTGTCGATCTAACAAACTCATTCAATGGTTTAGCCAATTACAACATGATCTTGGTTGGTATCCTTACGTTTGTTTCAAACTGGGGCTCTCCGATCTTTTGGTCTTTGGGATACTTAAAGCTATCACTGGACTCTTTACCAAACGACAAAGAAAGACTAGCAAAAAAGTGGGATATTGTCTACAATCGAATGGTTTTCAATCTGATGTTTTACTCGATTAGTGGTTTGATATTGATCTGTAGTTGTTATAACCTCAGATTCCATCTCTTCATTTGGACAGTTTTCAGTCCTAAACTGTTGTACTTCTTAAGTTGGATCGGATGTAGTATTCTGGTTGATTGCTTGCTATGTTGTCTGGTTACTGCATTCTACTGTTAAAAACACTGAGCAAATTCAATAGATATGTATATATGTATATAGTCCAATGTAATAATTCACTAATTATCTATTTTTCAGGGGTCTCGCAAATGAAATAGAGTGTAGTAACAATTCAAATAGTAATGGTGCTTTCTCACACGTAACGGTCAAATAGTCTGTATCCGATTCCCATCGATTATTACATTCAAGATGACATTACTTATGCAGTATAGTAAATGTATTGAGTAAATATTAAATTAATAAGTCGATAAATTATCGAACGGTGAATTTAAGAATAGTATATAAAAGAACTACAAAGATCTGGGGTAATAATAAAAGAAGAAAAAAAAAGAATATAATGAAAAGTCACAAAAAAAGCGCAAATTATTATGAAAAGCAAGATGCAGAGTGGAACCAAAAAAAAAAAAGCTTTAGCGTGAAATGTAGAAGACTAATCTTCATCCTCATCATCAGTATCCTTTGGATGAGGAGTACCCTTTGGAGAACTCAACCATTCAATATGTCTCAATCTTCTTCTTTCTTCTTGCAACTTCTTGTCGTTTCTGGTCATCTTCTTCTTTCTAATTCTGACCTTAATGTTAGCCGGAGAATCATCTTCATCTTTCTTCAAAGGAGGAGCTTTGTTGACCATCTCAGCAGCAGCTTTAGATTGTTCGGAATCACCACCATTATCTTCGAATCTGGATTGATCGATGGCTTTAACACCTTTAGTAACCATTGTACCGTTTTCAACAATCCATTGTTCAGGACATAAAGCACCAACAAACTCGGAATTATGTGAAATCATAACAACACCACCAGTCCATTCTCTAATAGCAACGGCTAAACCACCTAAAGAATCTCTATCCAAATAATTGGTTGGTTCGTCCAACACTAGTAAATGAGGATTGTTCCACATGGCACCTGCAATAACAACCTTGACTAATTGACCACCGGATAAAGAACCCATAGGAGTATGATCAGCAATATCACCATCTAAACCAACACCTTCGAAATGTTTTCTAATCACACTAGGAATCAATTCTCTGTAACCTAAACCTTCTCTGGAAGCTTCATGATCATCGAATTTTTGAACTAATGGTTCAAATCCAAATCCAATTAATTGATCTCTTGAAACCCAAGAGTTGTATTTAGGTAACCAGAATTTCCATTTAACTTCATATTGGAAAGATTTCTTCAACTTTTGTCTACCAACAATGGCTTCAAGTTGTCTCTTACCTCTTCCATCACCAATATCAACTTCTTTTTCTAACATTTCTCTTTCTTGATCGGAAGCAATCTTACGGGATTCCTTCAATAAGACTTCTCTATCATCACCGAATCTATATCTCCATTGTAAATATTGATTAGCAGTTTTTTCTTTATGTTGGTTAACATGTTGTAAAGCATGTTGAGCAATGTAACCAATACGTAAATTTGGATGTTTTTCAACAGTACCTTCACTTGGAATCAATTCACCTGTTAGCAATTTGATTAAAGTGGATTTACCAGCACCATTTGGACCTAAGATAGCAACTCTTGAAGATAAAGTCAATGAACAAGATAAGTTAACCAAAGATGGTTTTTCAGCACCAGGATATTTGAAACTGACATTTGACATTCTAGCAACAGCTCTTGTATTGGATTTGACACCGGTCAAGATACCAGGAGGTGGGAAAGCCATCTTAACGTTGGAATCAGTCAAAGTGTAATAAGACTTACCTTCTGGCTTAACCTTGACGAATTCAGACAAATTACCTTTGTAGTAGGCCAATTTCTTATTTTCATAATGAATGATATCCGTACAAACGGTATCTAAGAAAGTGGAATCATGCGAAACAATCAAAGAAGTAATGTCAGTATGTTCTAATAAATAATCTTGTAACCAAGCAACATTGGCAACATCCAAATGATTGGTAGGTTCATCTAATAATAAAACATCAGCTTTCATCAACATAGCTCTAGCCAATTCCAATTTCATCTTCCAACCACCTGATAATGATCCAACTTGTTGTCTTCTTCTTTCATCATCAAAGCCAACAGTTGCTAAAACACCAGCGATATCATCTCTTGAAATGTGTTTCAAATCTGGATCAGAACCAATGAAAGTAACTAGATCCATGGAAGCATCTTCACCTTGAAGTTTATGTTCAACAAAACAAGTAGTTAATTCAGAAGCATCTGGGAAACCTTCTAATTGACCGTTAGCAATAGCTCTCATCAAAGTAGATTTACCAGCACCATTTCTACCACATAAACCGTATCTGTGACCTTTGACTAATCTCAAATTGGTCTTATTCAACAACATTCTTGAACCGTAAGCTAACGAGAAATCAGCATTAACGATGATTATACCGTCTTCAGAAGATTCATCAACGGCATTAGGAGTGAACAATTCTCTCAATGTATGGATGACAGACTCAACATATTTAGTTTTCTTTTCTTCATCATTATTGAAGTAATCATCAAATGACATTAAGAAATATTCGCTTAATCTAGTCCAATCGTTAACGTTGGCATCGGCAACTAAAACAGTAGTCAAGTAGTTGTAAATCAAGTCGTCATCAACTTTAGCCTGGATATCTTTCAAAAAGTGTAGGGAGGTTTCTTGATGTAAAACACCATGGAATTTACCATCAACGTGTTCAGCTTCAGCTTCTTCAATGACATGCAAAGCTTTAGAAGCTAACTCTCTAACCTCTGGTAATGAAGCAGTATCAACAACTTTCTTAACACTTGGTAATAAGATTGGAATATAAGTTTCAATTTCACGTTTGTTGTTAACCAATCTGGTTAAATTTTCAGTAACTTGAACGGTTTGTCTCAATTGTTCTTGAGAAGATGAAGATAGTTTCAAAGACTTTTCCAAAATTGGAACTAATAAAGCTAATGCTGGTTCGGTGACTTCAGCAACAAAAGTGACAGAAGATAATGACTTGATACAACTTGGAACTTTTTGTGGATCAGCTAAAGTTTCAATAATTAAGTCGTAACGTGGAGCTAAATCTAAATTATCTAAGATTTTGACAAACTTGCTCATTGAACTCATACCAACTTTAGCCAATTCTGGTTTGAAATCGGTAGCCATATCAGTCAAGACAGGGATAGCATTAACAAATCTCATTTCAATTAAATCAGCTGGAGAATCATCAACAATCTTGTCAACGATCTTTAAAGCTGCAATCTTACTTTGCCATTTAGCACCTGACTTCAAGTAAGCTAACATATCAGTCAATAAGACAGAAGCTAGAGCTTCAGTTGGGAACATACCATAGATAGCATCAACAGATGATTGAGCAGCTCTCTTGACAGTGTTTTCTTTATCAGCCAACAGATCCAAAGCAGGAACCATTAATTGAACGAAATAAGCCTCAAATGGAGTACGACCAGCAAATTTTCTACTTAATGTTTGTAGCAATAACATACTGGATTCTCTAACTAAAGGAGTGTTCTTTGGCTTTGATAGAGTTTTTAAGATATCAACAATCTTCCATTCATTGATAGATTTAGGACCAGCATTTGCAATAGTTTCAACAATCTTATCACAGTGTTCACGTGCTTCGGATAGCTTTGTTGATAACTGTAAAGCGTTCAAGTCTTCGGTGATTGGTGTCAAGGCTAATTTTTGTAAAGCTGAGTTCAAGGAGGTCAATGAAGTAGATGAATCCATAGCTCTTGACATTGGGGTGTTGACACCAGATGAAGGAGCAGAGAAATCAGAGTCAACATCTGGAGTTTGTTGTCTGGATGATTTCAAAGATTGAGTTTGAGACTTCAAGTAATCGTCGTAAGACAGTTGTTGATTTCCATTGTACACGTTGTTTCTGCTATTACTTCTGCTATTACTAACACTATTGTTAGCATTCAGATTAGTTCTTCTGTTTGTATTATTAGCACCACGGGACTCATTGGAGGCATTAGCCTGTGGATTGAATCTTGGAGGCATGATTTGATGAGTTCAAAACGTAATCTCCAATCGATAACAGGTATAGATAAAGAAGGCTCTTAAAATGTACCACCCACTAGTTGAAAATAATTAAAAAAAATTAAAAAAATTGATTAAAAAAAGGAATTTTTTCACTATCACGAAAAATTTTCAAAATTTCATTTTGGCGGGGAATCAAGGCGGTGTTTAGAGCCGAGATCTATTTTATCTATTTATCTATTTATATATACAAGTTTATACTATCTCGTCGATAGTCACCTCTCCTAAGCCGTACAAAGCCTGTCTGTCTAGTAGTTGTCTCTCAAAGTTGGCTTTAAACAGCTCCTGTTGCTCCTTCGATATGCTGGTCCAATATGGATCACTTAAGGAGTTAGTGTTCGGAGCATAGTTGAATAGTTCAACATACTTCAAGATGATGGATGCTGCATCTCTCCAATTAAGAGGTGTATCCGCCTTCAACATACTAGGAATTGACAAGATACCACTCTCTTGTCTATACATCTGTAATTTTTCTTGGGATTGCTCTCTTTCTTCTGGACTTAGTTTGGATTCCATCTTATTTAAAAATGATTCCAAGCTTAGTTTGATGATTGTCATCAATTTCTTATCCGGGTTTCGATTCAATTCCATCCCGTAGTATTGTAAAACACATATAACGCTTGGAAGATCACCATACTTCATCAATGTTATCAACGTCTCCTCGAAAAAGTCATCCTCTAATTCCAACGACGAGTCTTTAATCATTATTTGAATCAAGAAACGTAAATTTTCTCTTCTCTCATTGAACAAATTTTTATCTGAAAAATCAAATTTGGATGATTCGATACTGTTCTTATAAACTTTCAAGATATTTCTGTAGAATTCAGATGTTGGTCTAAAGTCTCTATCTTTCAAATAATCATCGATAAAACTTGCAGCCTCTGTGAATCTCTTACTTTTCAAATAAGTCAAGATGATCTGATTTGCAAGAATAGTATAAACTTTTATATTCAATGACTTCATCATGCTCAACAACGAATTGATCTCACTGAATCCTGGATTTCTACGACGACCAAATAATTGAACTAAAACCAAGTAGACGTGTGAGTTTGCAGCTGGGAAGATACCATATTCTTTACCCTCTCTACTGAGTTGCAAACTCAAGTTCATCTCCGATAAAATCTTGTAAACAAGTGTATATGTCTTTCTGGATTTGCTCAATAGTAAAATTCTGAACAAATCGACACATTCAAAGCTTGTCAATTTGGAACCAATTGTTATAGACGAAATAATAGAAGAGGCTGCATTTTTTTGCTTGCTTGTCAACTCAATTGATCTCTTCTCAAGAATGAATTTTAGAGTACGAACAGTCTCGTCCAACACTGCAACTTCTTGGAATGACTTTGATCTTGTTGGTTGATATTTTTCCAACTCTCCTAAAATGAACTTAGATATACCTGGGTGATACTGACCTTCTCTTGCCTTTTCAATCACTTGGAATAGTGCCTCTCTTCCTGTATATGGTACACTATCTATGAATTTCTTTATTATATGATAAAGATATTGTTTATCTCTTCTGGTACCTATTTCAATAATTTTCATGGCTTCATCAACATGTCTGAATTTCAAGAAATTCATCACAACGTCAGTGATATTGTCGAATGAAACAGGTTCGATACGGTTGTGATAAGCATAAACAATCGACTCGTCATCCAAAATCGCAGCATCAGGCGTTTCTATATAATCCACTAAACCATATTCGTCCATCACAGACTTCATTTCAAACCACCAGTCAAATGCCTTTTTGGAGTTTCCCAATCTTAAATAAGTTGAAATAAAACTGGTTATTAATATTGGATGTATATATCCAAATCTCTTTTTCATATCGTTAGCAATAGTTTCTGCTTTTTTAACTCTATCTTGTTTCAAATAAATGTTTGCACCCGTGTCAAGCCAAAATCTTTCATTTTTAGTATCCTCTTTATCACGTCTACTTTCATACAACTCAGCTGCCTGTTCAAATTTACCACGATTAGTTAAAGTTTCAATATAAAATGATTCGTTGATTGGATCTGCTCTCATTCTTTTTGTACTATAGATCAAATTTCCTGACAAATAAATGCACTCATCTCTCAAATCTTCGTCCAAGTATTGAGATGAAATATCAAATAGGTATGATAAATATTCAACAGGTATGAGCTTTCTCATCTCTATATTAGTTGGTTGATTAACCATTCTCAAAAATTCAGGAAGTTTACTCTGATCAGTGGTTTTCAAATCATCAGCTAAACTATCAACTGAAATAGCAGCATTCACAAACGAATCAGCTTCCATAGAAGTATTCATTATATCGTTAACCTTATTATTTATTCTCTTTTCTTTTTCAGGATTCAAACGTTGATGTTTCAAAGCTTCTTGTGCATCTTGTACAAGCCAATCTAAATATCCAATCATTTCCTCTTGTGTCACATCGATGGCGGACTTTTCATCTTTCGTTAATCTTTTCAAAATATCTTCCTCGTGCTTTGAATGTTCTATCATCTGTTGAGCAAACATAGGATCGTATTCAAGTCCATCTGCTTCGAATTTCGCTTTGATTTCACGCTCTATCTGTGCTGGTGACTTGTTCTTGAACTCATCGAGTATGGATGATTCAGTTTTTTTTGTGGTAGGCTTGCCAAACTTAGATCTGGAGTTCAGTCTTTGATTTCTACCAAGTGTTGAATCGATAGAGCTATTATTTGTTCTGGGTATCAGCGAAGAGTAGTCATCTTCTACGCTTGAACTCGTCTTCTTGACCTTATAAGAGGAAAGTTTCGGTTGTGGAGATTCTTTGATATCATTCGGTCTAATTCTTAGGAACCTCGTTTGGTTTACCGTGGTAATTCGGTAACCACTCGTAGTCAGTCTTGATATGCTCCCCTTACTAAGCATATTGATTGAAGCTGAGAATGGGTATAGAACGTAACAGTGCTTTATTAAAGAGGCACCCTGTTAAACCTTGTTCAGGCCTTACTTACATTACAAAAAAAAAAAAAAATTTGTACGCAGTGCCTTGTTTGACTGAAAAATTCCTTAACACATAAGAAGGATGTGTGTGTAAGCTTTTGACGAGGATTATGTATACACTTCACGTCAAATACATATCAGTTGGGTCTAGTATGTTCTATAAAAAATTGAATCTAGGTCATTCACCTAAAAGCATTCAGTTATCAAATGAACTAAACTTCCTACGTTTAGGAAAAAAAAGTTTCAAAAAAAATGTGTACTCCTTATCAGGGGCTCGAACCCTGGACATTTCGGTCGACTTCTCGAAATTCGATTATCCTTAAAAGCCGAACGCTCTACCAACTGAGCTAATAAGGATGGAGCACGTCAATTGAAGCTCACTGTTCAACTCAACTGCTAGATCGATTAGCCACTCTCTAATTTTCAATTATATCAAAAATAATCAAATTTACTCCCCTGACGGTCACACGTTCAGCTGATAGGGCTAAGTAGATTATATAATTATATAGCGTACATAGTTTCTATAGGGATGATTGCTCTATTAAATGGGGGAAGGATTTATCCTCATCGAGAATACATTTACTTTACTTTAACTGAACCGATTTATAATTCGAGAATATATTTATTATTATTATTATTATTATTATTACAATTCTAATCATCAAACCCTTACGGTCAAACGTTAAGCTGATAGGGATAAGTAGATTATATAATTCTATAGCGTACATAGTTTCTATCAAGATGATTGTTCTATTTAACGGGCAAAGGATTTATCCTCATCGAAAAATATACCTTTACCTTTACATGTTCAATCTGCTCAAATAGTTGAGATCGTCGACACCATGGTGATAATTGTGCAGCTTCATAATTAGGTTTACAGATGTCTGAACTTCAAGCGACGAAGCAGATTGATATCAAAAAATCATCATATTGGAGATTTGGCTAAGAACCAAGTCGTTAGAGCTGATCATTTAAATTCTAAGATGAATAAAGCTGATATTTTGACCAAGTTTTTAGATACCACTAGATTCTAAAAGTCGATGAAGATGATAACTAGCGATAGCTCTTAAAAAATAGTGTGAAGAGTCATATGTGAAGAGTCACTTATCTTACATCCAAAGATGTTAAAAAAAGGGAGCTAAGATTTTTCTTGTACTGTCAACGCTCTCGTCAAAGGAGTAAAACGTTTATACTGAGTCTTTATCTATGTTATACTTTGTGTTGATGAGTCGTTGTTGTTATCCTTTAGTGAGTCTGCTATCAGCGAGCTTTGCCTTTGTCTCTTTCAACATTTTGAAAAGAAAGATCTTGGTTTGGTGAGCACGTTTTTGCATATTCAAGTTCTCAGAGTAACTCTGGTGATTCTGTGAATCTTCCACACTATATTGCTGTTACGTTGAGTGATTAGGGGGCTTTCATGACTAACACTGCGGCAACTTCATTCTCATCTATTGTTTCACTGCGTGTTGACGGTTAATTTCCACTGTTAGCTAAGCCTGATGCTTTGACGTATTGCAGCATAGTAGAAAAGTTGTTAGTTACAGCTGATACTGCTCGTTTAGATACTTCTTATGTTGTTTTTACTTGGACTAGATATACAAAGTTACCAAGTCAGTATCATCTGAGTGCAGCTGAACATGTGCTGAGATATTCAAAAGCCACTATCAATCAGGGCTTTTGATGTTCATAAGATGAAGGTTTAATTTAGGTCGATTGGCACTCAGATGCTGACTAGGCTGAGGATAGAGATATTTGGAAATCAACTACTGGATTCAAATTTACCACGGCCAACGGTCTTGCTATTCTAAAACTGAAGAAGTAGGAGACGGTTACTCCATCTTCAACCGAGTTCGAGTATATATCGTTGACAAAAGCTGTAAGAAAGATGTCTTCATTTATACGGTCGCTTGAGAATATGGAATTAAACTTTAATCTTACTGTTATCCAAAAAGACAATTTAAGTGCTGTTGGCTTGGTCAATCATCTAGCATATCATCAGCGTACCAAGCGTATTGATATAGTTAGGAAACAATTTGTTTGAAAAGGTTTGGAAGCTAGTGAGAGCTAATACTATTTTCAACATTGCAGACACTTCTACCAAGAACCTTGGTAGATGAAGTATCATTAGCTGGTACCTCTGTTGAATGTTGGTCTTCCTTTTAATGGTTATCTAGTTTGAGTCATTGACCTTGAAAATCTGGGTTTCGTCTTCTTTGTTTCATATTCAATATTTGCTTGCTCTATAGTACTTTGGTGATTTGATAGTTTGAGAAATGTTAGGTCAGGTGTTAGACTCATGATTTCCAGTAATATAAAAGTTAAGGCTGCTGTTACTAATGTTAGTAACATTTTTTCAACGGCGAATGAAACAGCAAAATCTTCTAATCTTAAACTTACACTCGTGGTTGTAACAATTCAAATCTATTCACTATATCAAGACTCATACTTTTGAGTTGTCTATCGATTCAATATTCACTACATATGCCATTATATAATAGTTTACTATATCAAGATGAAAATGTGTCTGTTGTAGTCGTAAGACTACAATAGTTCCATTAGTTGATTTTCAATAAAACTGTTCAATTCTCAGCATACTACTTAGTTGATGTAACAAGTTTCAGATAGTATCATATAGATGTCGAAATAGGGATATACATATACATTAGAGAATGAAATCCTTTCAAAGTGCTGTAGATTCGAATCTTACTTGAATAAGCCGCACACATCACTTTATATGCACCGCCCAGATCTGGCTGCTCCATTACACAGCCTGGATCAATAGTAGTATTTAAGCTCTCTTTGGCGCTTTACCC
>KV453865.1:214-52823 GCA_001661425.1 Ogataea arabinofermentans
TTGTTCTCGCCACACTTATTCTTTACCGACACAGCTTTTGGGGCCGTTTTCGACTATACTACACACAACACACAGATCCGGATGATTACAAATATATTATCAGACAGATCCAAGAGGTTTATCTTTTGCTGATAGGGATCAGTGAGTTTATGAAGACTACATAGTTACTATCAGGATGATTGTTCTATTAAATGGATGAGTGTTACTTCAACCCCATCTAAAATATATATATTCTACTATTAGTTAGTTATGATCATCTTGATCATCTTGAGATGATTATACTTAATATAGCTGATTAATCATGTTGACAGTAAGATAGCTTATTAGTCAGATTGATGAGTAGTGGGTAACTGTAATGAACTGCAGCTTATCATCATATGATATAGTTCAACGACATATAAGCTAATTACAGAGTATCCCTCTTGCAAACATCATAACCCTTATTAGTTATTAGTTATTAGTAATCTTGTTCGGAGATATCACACAATCCGCTTAAAGCCGTCTATTTAAAGTGAGGCTTAATTCGGTTCTAACAGACTGTCGGATTTAAGCAATTTCTATTTCATTTATAAGACTTAGCCTTTTTCATTTAATTTATATTTACATCAATTTTAGTTGTAATTATCCATTCATTGGTTACATTTATACTATATTCATCATGTCAACTTCAATTGATTCTTCAACTATACCTTATCATCCTGCTCCTCTTGAAGATTCTAATGAAAAAGATACTGGTTTCCAAAGATCTTTATCCAATGCTTCTCGTGAATTGATGAGATCTGTTACTCAATATACTGAATATGATGTAGCTATTGGTCATGCAATGGAAGAAGCTAAAGAAGAACAAGAAATGAAAGATCATCCCAGTTCTAATGATGAAGAGTCCAGTGATGCTAATACTCCTCCACAACCAGCATTCAAATTTTTTTCAAAATCAAATATTCCATTTTTCAGAAAATATATGATGATTGTTTTAATCATGATAATTTTTGTGTTTTCTGTTTTTTCAATTTATTGGGGTTCAATGTTTCATAGAAATTCAAGATTAACGAATTTAACAGTCTTATTAGTTACTGAATCTGATGAATCATTACCTTTATCTCAAGCTTTAATCAATGTTTCAAAAGAGAAATTGATTGCATCGAAACTTGGATACGTTATAAAATCAAATATATCAGAAGATGAAGTTATTGATAAAGTTTATAAACAAAAATATTGGGGTGCAATATATGTCAACAACAATACAGTTTCAAATCTGATAACTGACGCATTTAAAAATGGTGATGATTCTGATTTAAATACAACTGATTTTGTTAAATGTTATTATGAAACAGGTCGTGATTTAAATGGTATGAGAAGTTATGTTGAACCACCATTATTGGAATTTAGTATTGCTTTTCAAAATTATTTACATTCTACAACATATCCATCAATCATATCAAATTTAACAAGTGATGAATTTTCAAAGTTGAGAAATTCAAATTTATTAACATCTTATCCAAGTATTCAATTCACTGATGGTAAACCTGCAAGTGATCCTGTTGTCTTAGCACCATTACAAATTGGTTTGATTTATATCATTATTCTTACATTCTTTCAATTCATGTGGTTTTTACAAATTCATGGAGAGATGGCTAAAAAATTAAGTCCTATAAGGTATATTCTTTATAGAATGATTGCATCTCAATTTAATTACTTATGTTTAAGTCTTGGATATTCAGCTCTTAATGCTGCTTTCCAAATTAGTTTCAATAAGACTTGGTCTGGTGGATTTGGAGTCATGTGGATGATTTCATATCTAACTATGTCTGCAGTTGGTGGAGCTAATGAGAATATTGGATTACTTTGTTTTGCTACATTACCACCAGTGATGGGATTCTGGATGATTTTCTTTGTTATTACTAATATTAGTGCTACGTTCTCACCAATTCCTGTCTGTCCTGGACTTTTCAGATTTACTGAAGCTATGCCAATTAAAAATTCATATGAATTGATGAAGATATTGTTATTCGATACTTATAAAGGTAATCAAGGTAGACATTGGGGTATTTTAATTGCTTGGATTGCTTTAAATAATTTATTATTACCTTTATGTTTAATGTTTTTCAGTTTTAGAATGAAAAAAACAATGGCTAAAGCTGCTTCTGCTTCTGCTGCTAATAAGAAGTAAAGATTACTCTTTGTTCATGTACATAACTTTTTCATTTATATCATTCTTTATTTAATATTACATCATTAATCTATTTACAAACACTTGAGTGATCTGGAAGTCAGCATTTAGCTAACTCTTTGTAATGTACTTGATAACCACTCTTAGTTGATTCAAGTATACAATCATTCAAACTATTTCTAACAATACATTTCAAACCATTCGGTATATAAATTTCCCAATTTTCATTTGTACTATCCCCACTTGGCAAATTAATTTCAATATATCCTAATCCTTCAATAATTATATCTATTGAGCCTGTGAAAGTAGGTATTATGAATTTACTATATGATAATCTTGGAAATTTCTTATTGATGAATTGATTGAACTGGTCATCATTTATTTTTTTAATCTTACCAAATAAGAACTTCCTATAATGAAATTCAGTATTAGTTGGTGGTTTTAAGAAGAAGAATTTATTAATTGATATTATTGAACCATCATTTTCAATTTTAAATTTCTTCCATTCAAAATTTGATCTTAAATTACTAGTTATTTCAATCTTTGATTGAATATCATTATCATTAACTAAACCATAAATACCATTTTTCTCATTTGATATATAACCAGGTGTATCAACTACAATCCAATTATTAGTAATCGACTCAATTGCAATATTCTTAGTAGAAGTTAATGGTTGACTAGATATCTTGAAATTATACTGTTCTTTACTTAACTTTCTAGTTAATTGTGTTAAATATTTCGTGAATTCAGTCTTACCACTATTTGTTTCACCAATTATATAATGATTTCCATTATTTTTCAATAATTGTAAAGGTAATTCGTTAACTATTCTTTCTTTGAATACCGTACTCGTCACTTTAACGTTTTCTTTATTCAATTCATATCTTGATAGATATGTATTTAAACTATGATAATAGTAATCTTGATAAATTTTCAAGATTTCAGTGCTTGTTGTTGTTGATGGTTGTGGGATAACTAAGTCAACTAAAGTTATCAAAAATGTAATATCTTGAAAATTAACAACCTTATTAACCAGTTCTAACTGTTTATGTTTGATTCCAAGTGGGAAATCTTTAGCATTTAAACACCAAAGAATTTTAGATCCGACGTTTGAAGGTATACTTGATACCACTTTTTCAAAAGTGTATGATGGAGCAGATGAATGGTATCTACGGCATTTAGATAATGATATTGTTGTTCTATAAACAACAGGCAATCTAATCATCATCAACACTTAACAAACTCACTTTTTAAAGACTACTTTACTTGTTAAAAAATCTAATTTTCAATTATTTTTCAACGCGATTGATTTTTACAATTTTTTACAATTTTATGACTTATTTTTTATTGAATTATGTTAAGTTGTATGTATGTATATATTATTATTAAATAATGTTAAGTTGTATATGTATATATAAGTTATTAATCTCTTTTCAAGAAAGTATTGAAAACAGGATTATTAGTCTCTTCAGTATATTTATAACCACTTAAAAATTTATCAAAGATTTCTTCATCTTCAGGTGGAACACAAATACCAGCTAAAACTTTACCAATATCATCACCATGATTTCTATAATGGAATAAACTTAAATTCCAATCAATTTTCAAACCTGTTAAGAATTGAGTTAAAGCACCTGGTCTTTCAGGAAATTCAAAAGCAATAATTCTTTCATTTGGTATATAAGATTTACCACCAACTAAATATCTACCATGAGATTTAGCCATTTCATTATCACTTAAATCAATTGCATGAAATCCAGCATCTTCAATTGATTTAATAACTTGTTTTAATTCTTTTTTTCTATCAATAACAGAAAATGATGTAAAAATATTAGCTAAACCATTATTTGAAGAATCTGTTGATCTATATGAAAATTCAGTAACCATTCTTGGATCAATTAATTTTTGTAATTGAGAAAATGTACCTGGTTTATCAGGTATTTGAATTGACATGAAAACTTCTTTACCTTCACCTAAAACAGCTCTTTCACTAACAAATCTTAATCTATCAAAATTCATATTAGCACCACTTAAAATTGGTACATAAGTATTATTTGAATGATCTATATTTGAATTTAATTCAATATATTTTTTTAAACCTGCAACAGTCATTGCACCTGAAGGTTCTAAAATTGATCTTGTATCTTCGAAAACATCTTTTATAGCAGCACATATTTCATCAGTTGAAACTAAAACAATATCATCAATACCAAATTCTTTACAAACATTAAAAGTTTCTTCACCAATTAATTTAACAGCTGTACCATCAGCAAAACCACCAACTCTATTTAATTCAACTCTTTCACCTTTTTTTAAAGATTGACGCATTGCATCAGCATCATGAGTTTCAACACCAATGATTTTAACATGAGGTGCTAATCTTTTCAAATATGATGTAATACCTGCAAGTAATCCACCACCACCAATAGCTATAAATATAGCAGTTAAATTATTTGATTTAATTTGTCTTAATAATTCCATACCAATTGTACCTTGACCTGCAATAACATAAGGATGATCAAAAGGAGGAATATTAGTTAAACCTTGTTCATTAGTTAATTCATTACATTTTGCTTTAGCACTATCAAAATCTTCACCAAATAAAACAATTCTTGATCCTAATCTACTTACATTTTTATATTTAATTGAAGGTGTAGCTAATGGCATAACTATAGTTGAAGAAATACCCATATTTTGAGCAGAAAATGCAACACCTTGAGCATGATTTCCAGCAGAACATGCAATAACACCTTTTGATTTTCTTTCATCTGATAAATTTGCAATCATATTATAAGCACCTCTTAATTTAAATGAAAAAACAGGTAATAAATCTTCTCTTTTCAATATAACATTTGTATTCAATCTTTGTGATAATGATGTTGCCTTTGTGATTGGTGATTCTTCAATTACATCATATACTCTTGATGTTAATATTAATTTCATATAATCTGGTCTACCTGATTTTAATAAATCAGATGCACGTAAATCTGGATATTTTTCAAGTGTTGCCCTTTGTGCATCATTAATGATGGTTGATTGGAATCTAACAAATCGATGACATAGTACTGTCAATTGTGAACTCTTTAACATGTTAATCTATACAATCTTACAATGTTGTTGTACATAAGTAGAGCAAGTGAATGAGTCAAAGTGGTTTAAAGTGGTTTAAAGTGTTCGACATTTGAAAAATTGAAAAATTACACGTGTGGCTGAGTAGTGCGTGGCTAATTTACTGTGTGGCTAGTGTGATAATAACCGGTTAAATAAAACTTGACTTAATTTTGATTAACTATTAAACTAATTAAACTACTTTTTGAAAACAGGTTCTTTTAAACCATGTAAACCTTTATAATTAACAGGTTTAGATTCCGACCAATTTTCTAAAGCTTTCTCATTTGTAATTTTATAAACTTCAATACCTAAAGGTCTACAACAAGCAATCATATCATCATCATTTTCAGACCAACCCCAAGTACTTAAATCACCACCAGGACAAGTTGATAAAGCACATAATAAATCAGTTTCTGCAAAAAATTCAAAATAATCACCTTTTTTAGCAGGACATGATTCCATGAAATATTGATCATTTTCATTTAAACCTGTTAATTGGAAAACATTTAAAACATCATGAACATCAAATTCATTTAAACCATATGGTAAAATTGATCTTGTTAAATTTGAATGACAATGGAAATCAATTGAATCACCTGATAATAAAGTATCTACATATGGATCACATCTAGTACCTAATAAATCATGTAATCTACCACCCCATTCATCTTGTCCTCTTGATTGTAATGAATCTCCAATAATTGTACATAATGGTCTTAAATATGGTAAATTAGACCATAATCTATCATATATTGAAACATGAGCAGATTGTAATTGTCTAGTTCTAGCAGCCCACATTCTTTCTCTTGGATTATTAAAATTCCAAATATTTAAATCTGCAACTTGTGGTCCTTCAATTGTAATTATTCTACAAATATATCCTTTTGGTACTTTCCATGCTTTACCTGATCTAATTGGAATTATAAATTTTTCAACAAGTTCTCTTTCTCCATTTTTATCTGTTTTAATAATACCATCATATAATTCCCTATTTGCATATAATGGTGAATTCTTATCACTTGGTAAATATGCTGCTGTTGGTTTTGGTAAATTATAATTTGTTTTAATTGGTGTTTGACTAGACATTGTGTGATGATGGTAAAGAAATAGAATAAGTACAATGTTTGATTACAACACACACAGAGATTACAAGTTCAATTTATATACTAATTAATTAATCGGAACTTATTTTCCGATTAATTATAATTATAATTTTTCATTCAAATTAAGTAATACCCGATTTGAGCCGCTTTTAAATCCATTTCCATTTCCTTATCTATTTATCCGATTTCCATATATTCATACAACTAATTGCAAATTCACCACAAACATCATTTTTCCAATCATTTATAATTGAATTTAATTTCAATATTATTTTATTTAATTCAATATTTAAATTATTTTCAATTTGTAAACTTATAAATTTAACATCATTTAATAAATTATTAAAACAAGGTATTAATTTTTCATTTAATTCGAGTTTAATTTTATTAATTTCTGAATTTAATTCAATTAAAGATAATTTTGAAATTGATTTATTATAATTTGAATTTGAATATGAAGTTTTATTTGATGTTATTGATTTTGAAGTACCTGCAATAACAGTTTTCCAATTATTTTGTGAATTACCTGTTTGTAAATTATCATAATTTCTAATAAATAATTCATCATCATCATCTTCCTGTTCATTATCATTTATAATTATCATTGATGAATCTGATAATTTCCCATATTTTGATCTTTTCAATTTTAATTCATTTAATGCTTTATTTACACTTGGTGAATTTATATTATTTTCCATTAAAACTTCATTTAATTTATATTCACTAATTAATCTTTCAATAATTGATTTCATACGAGATTGTTTTTTTAATATAATTTCTTGTAAATAAGTTAATTGTAATTCTTTTAATTTTCTAAAATTTAATAATTGAATCATTGAAATTAAAGTTAATCTTAATATCATTAAAGGTTCCAAAATTTTAATTGTTATTGATTTAATTAATAATTCAATATTTAAAAATGTTAAATCTATTTTATTACCAAATGATTCAATTTTTTGATGTTGTTCTTCCAAAATACTAAAAATATTAAAAAATCCACCTAATTCAACAAGTGTTAATTTATTTTTTTCAAAATTTTTAATTAATTTTTTAATAATTGATTCTAAATTAATTATAATTATTAAAATATTTTTAATTTTTAATTCCATTGGTTTAAAAATTTTAATTGTTAAATTTGATTTAAAATTTTTTAATAAACCAATTGGTGGTGTAGGTAAATAAATTAAATATGGATTTGGTATTGTTGGATTTTTAGGTGATGTTAATAAAATTGATTTTGATGATAAATTAGTAAATGGAGGATTATTTAATAAATTTGACCAATTTTTTTCCATTGGATCTAAAAATTTATTTAATATTTCAGATTTACTAAAATCATTATCAATTAATAAATAATTTAAAAAATAATCAAGTAATCTCATTCTTCTTTCAATTATTCTTAAATCTAATTTATAATTAAATGGATTTTTAATTAATTTACCAATTGAATGTTTTTCAGGTATTGGTGGTATTAATTTTGTTTGATAAAATTTTAATAAATAATTTCTTAAAGAAACAAAATCAGAATATCTTCTTAATATAAAATTATTAAAAATTTCAATTTTATAAAAAACAGTTTTATTATTTTTAAAATCTTTTAATAATTCATAACTAGTTATTGAAATTTGATTATTTTTATTAATAATTGTTGAATTTTGATTTTCATCTTGTTGTAATTGTAAATTTCTTTGTAAGATATGGGATTGAGTAGGATTAACATACATTGTAGCTTGTTCACTTATTGATAATTCACTATAATCTGCATTTGTTTCATCATCATCATCTTCTTCATCACTAGTTGTACTACTAATACTATTTTCATTTGTGGGGCTACCCCACGTATCAGGTTGAATCACATGTTCCTTTTTAATTGGTGAAGAAGTAGTTAAATGGTCATCACCATCATCACCATTACCAACACCACTTGAACTCAAACCACCTAATATATCCGAATAACCAAGAGTGACATTCTCAGTATCAATATGATTCCTCACTTTATCATCATCATTGCTATTAGTAGTACTGGCATTTAAGATTCCATTTGAATAGAAATGATTTGAACCAGCAAAAGGGTTATTATCCGTACTGAAATCATCATAATCACCGAAATCCATTAGTAATAAGGGATAATAAATAGTAATAAAGATAAAGATAAAGATAAAGATAAAGAGAGAGGGAACTACTAATATAATACTGTATATTTACAAAGTAGCCTTCTTTTCTGTTTGTTTGTTTGTTTCAAATTGTTGATCACGTGCAATATAATCACATGATCATATATCACATGAGCACTAATCACATGACACCAAATCACGTGACACTTTCATCAACAAATTTGTTTGTTTGCAATAACAAGACTAATAATTTGTATTTGTATTTGTTTATCATACTATTATATTATATTATATTATATTATATTAGTTATACTTATTATACATCATGAGTGACTCAATTGATACCGTGCAGATTAATCGTATGTATTTACTTACATTACATTACTTCATATCTTTGTTGTTTTGTTTTGATTTGATTTGATTTGATTTGCCTTGCCTTGCCTCTTTTCATGATCTATTATACTAACTATTAACTACTCATTTAACATGTTTGAAATAATCTAGCTGTGTTGAAATCTTCTGATATGGTTAGTATACTTTATATTTTATATTATATATCATTACAATTTACAATTACTAACATTACACATTACAATTACAATTATAGTCTGAAGAAATGCAATCTAAAGTATTTGAAATAGTTTCAAAAACAATATCCAAACCTGAAAAACCAGTTCAAATTGCTGCTTTTTTGAAAAAAGAAATGGATAAAGAATATGGACCTACTTGGCATTGTATAGTTGGTAAAAGTTTTGGTTCTTTTGTATCTCATGAAAGTGGATGTTTTATTCATTTTTATGTTGATACATTAGCTATTTTATTATTTAAAACAAGTTAAAACAAGTTAAGTTAATTTATGTGTATTTATGTATTATTTAACCAAATATACTCTTTGCAAGTTGATTATTTCTTTTTAAAGGACTATTAATTAATGAACGTCGTCTATTTATTTCTTGTGTTTGTTTAATTCTTTTATATATTGGTGACATTGACTGTTTAACAATTGGACTTTGATCTTCATCTTCAACTTCAACATCACTTACTTTTCTTTTTAAAAGTATTTTTGATGATTTTGATTTATTTAATTTTGTAAAACTTAATTCAAGTACCGTATCATTTTCATCTTCATCTTCATTATAATTAATATCATCATCAAATAATGATCTAACTACACTATTACCTTCATTATTATTACCTTCATTATTTAAATCTTTCATTATCTTATTATGTAATGGTGATCTCATATTCTTCTTTTGTGTTGATAAATTTAATAATATTGATTTTGAAGACATTGTTGTTTTATTATTTGGGGTGTCTAATGTTGGAGTTGATTGTAATAATTTGTTATTGTTGGGATTCCGTTTAGGTGATGTTATAGCGGGTTGTTGTTTATGTTTAACTTTATTACTTATATTTAATGGTCTTATTTTTGATAAATATGGAGTCGTACTGAAATTAGAACGTTGTTGAAATATATCATTACCATTTATATTCATTGATTGTTGTTGTTGTTTTTGTTGTTTTTGTAATTTCAATTTCATCTCATTTAAATTCTTACTCATGTTTTTATTATCATTTTTTAAGATATTAAAATCAGTTAATAATTGATTATATTTCCTTTGTGATAATGATAATGATAAATCATCAATATCATCTCTTTTATTTTTATGTATACCATTATTACTATTATTCTTTAACTTATGTTTGGATTGTTTTAAATCTAGTTGCATTGATTTATATTTAGATTCAATATCTTGAATACATTTTAATAATTCAATATAATGATTCACTTTATGAATTAATCCAATTCTATAATTATCTTGTTCTTTAAAATTATTAATTTTATGTAGTATGTTTATATATTGTTGATAGTTTTGATATATTTCCATCTCCAAATCACTATTCAATGTCATAATTATCTTATAATCGATGATATATAGTACTAGTAGTATAGTTATAGTTATAGTTATAGGTGATTAAAACATGTTAATATGAAAACAATAACAAACAACAAAACCCGTTTTTGTAAAATGACAGATTTTGTGTGAATCATTTTGTGATTCATTTGATTTACTCATTTTATATTACCTGTTGTTGTTCTTGTGTTGTTGAATATACTTGGTATTGATGGTTTATCTTGTAGTTTTAGATCATACTCATAAGTGACTATTTGGGTACTTTGTAAATGAATGAGTGGTGTCAACTTTCAATTGAATTGAAAAGAGTGTATCTTCGTATCTTGGTATCTTGCCTTAAAAGTGCGGATTAATATATATATATATGATTACAGAACAGAAAAAGATATTATTGTATTATACAGTTATATATACACATGAGAACAAAAAATAATGAAAGAAAAAAGGATAAGAAACAATTAAATTATGTAGTTTGAAAACTAAAACGTTGAAAGGAATGAAATGGTAAGGTAAGATAGATAGGTAAGTATGTACGTATGTACTTGTAAGAAATATAAGAAGTAATAATAACAATAATGAGAATAATAATAATGATAGTAAATGTACGGATTGAAAAGATGAATTAAATAGGTCAACTTTGAAAGCGAGATGGATGAATCGATGAATGGATGGGTGGGTGGTGGATGGGTGGTGGATGTGACTGAACAATTGACATTTCTTTTCAATTTAATTAATATCATTTTCAACAGTTTTCGGACTAACACCATCACTACTAGCACCACCAGATCCAACAATATTATTATCACTAACACCACCAACACCATCAGTTGTTGTAATTTGTTGTTGTTGTTGCTGCTGTTGTCCAACTATGATTGATCCAGTAGATGTAGGTGGAGTACTCTTATTAGAAGATGATGTATTTAAATTGTTCATTCCATTTTTTCTCCTTTTATTTAATGTTGAATTAGCTATTTCTAATTTACTCAATCCTAAATTCTCATCTTTTCTTTTTTTTTGTTGTTGTTGTGAAGGTCCTGTACTTGTCATTAATTTTGATGTTGGTTGAATTGGAATTTTTAAAGGTGTTTTTTGTATTTGAGGTGATTGAGAAACTGATGAAGTTGAATGATCAAACTGTTGTTGTTGTTGTTGTTGTTGATAATACCGTTGTTGTTGTTGCTGCTGCTGCTGCTGCTGCTGCTGCTGATATGCCATTTGTTGTTGCATGAATTGTTGTTGTTGTTGATGAGCCAAAAATTGTCTTTGATGTTGTTGTTGTTGTTGTTGTTGTTGAATATTCAATTTTTCTAATGCTTTGAAATCATTAACAGTAGATCTATTAAATGCTTCTAATGATAAAATTGGTGAATTTGAACCTGAATTTGAATGGAAATGCATTAATGGTTTAACTAATGTCATAACATCACTAACTTGCATTACTCTCATTACATTTTCTTGAAATCCAAAACTACTTAAACCTTTAAATGCATTGAAATTAGATCTCAGATTTTTAGGATCAATTAAATCATTATTACTTAAAAATTTTTCAATAGTTGCAATTTCTAAACCTGCTGATGTTCTATATACGGATATATCAAGTTTTTCAATTTTTAATTGTCTATTAAATTGAATCTTAGCATATCCATATAATGCAACATATGATCCATCTAAATACCAATTTCTCATTATTAATCTTGAACATTCTAAATATGTTGAACCATTAGTCATTACATTTGCTTTAATTAAATTTTGTGAGATTTCAAAAGATCCAACACCTGATTTTGCAATCGTGTAAATGATTCTAGCAAGTAATGAATATGTAAAACTATAAAATCTACCATCATTACCATGTTTTAAAGCTAATGATGCAACTGCATTTTCACTGAAAAATTCATTAATTACATTTTTCCAATATTCTAGATTTTCAGAATCTGCTCTAACACATAACCTTTCCGTTAATCCAAATAATCTAATAATTGCTATATTTGCAATGTTTTTCTTTATATCACTTGCACTACTAACATCCAATTGTTGTGTTGCTGGAATTGGATGAGGTGGTAGTTGAGAATGATGTTGTGGATGTGGTTGAGGTTGTGGTTGGTGTTGTGGATGGGAATAAGATTGGAATGGAGGCATCTGATGTGGCATCTGTTGCTGTTGCTGCTGGGGGTGTGGTTGTTGTTGTTGAGGTTGAGGCTGTAACATCATTGGTTGACCCATTACAGGTTGACCCATCATTGGTTGGCTCATCATTGGTTGACCCATCATCGGTTGATGTGATTGTGGTTGTGGTTGTGGTTGATCAAAAGATACAAGATCATCAGGTATACCACCAACAACTTTATGTTGTTCATTCATTTGATTTTGTAAATTATGTTGTAAATTTCCATACGTTGATTGTAATTGTTGTAAAGCTGCCATTTGTTGAGCTGACATGACACCAGGTCTACCCATCATAGCTGAAGCAGCAGCAGCAGTCATTGTATTTGTATTCAAATTCCCATTTTGTATTTGACCCCACTGCTGCTGTTGAGCATATGGTAATTGTTTCATTTGAAGATGATGTTCAGAAGACATTTGTGGAGTTGGTGGGATTGTCATTGGAGTTGGAGGATGTGATATTGATGCACGAGTCACAATAGGACCTATTTGACTTGTCTTTCTTTGAAAATTGTAATGTGGAACTGACATGATTGGAGATTGTTGTGGTTGCATTTGATTCAATGCCACCATTGCAGAAGTGTTTGGATCCATTTGTTGATCATAAGAGATCAACTGTTGTTGCTGCTGTTGATTGAACACATTCTGTTGTTGTTGTTGCTGTTGCTGCTGCTGCTGCTGCTGCTGTTGTTGTTGTGGTTGATTGAATGGACTTTGTTGCGCATTAAAATCCATATGTTGATCATATTGTGGAGGAGCAATATAATGTTGTTGCTGCTGTTGCTGCTGTTGCTGTTGCTGATGTTCTTGAAACTGCTGCTGATCAGGGTTTTGAAATTGATTTTGTAATGGAAGTAAGTCCAAAGTTGCTTGAAATTGTAAATTTGAAGCTTCGTTAGATGAAAGATATGGAGACTGAGGACCAGAAAGCGATAATGGAGAGTTTTGAGAATCCAAATGAAGAGGATAGATTTGATTAGCATTAGCGGAAGCGGAAGCAGAAGCAGATGGGTCTACACCATGCTGTGGAGAGTTTGTCGTTGTTGGTTGAACCACAGGTGATTTATTAAGTGTGGGTATTTGATCCGGAGATATTCTTATTTGAAGAGGAGAATCTGGATGAGACTTCGGTATGTAACTTGATAATTGAAGAGTATCATCATGAGGTCTTAACAATGGTGAATATATGGAATCATGAGAAGATGGTGATAAAGAAGGGCTTGGATCTGGATTCAAACCATTACCAGCACCGGAACCAGAACTTGAATCATTTGTCTTTGATTGTGAAATTATCAACTTTGATTTTGGATTTGAATTCGAGTTTGAATTTGAATTTGATCTAGGTTTTGGTTTTGGTTTCGGTTTTGCTTTTGATTTGGGTTTTGCTTTCATCTTTGATTTTGCTGCTGAATCTTTTGGATCCGTTAAATTTTGTGATTTTGAGTCTGAATTTGGTAATTGAGGAGAAGTAGCGGTATCTGTATCTTGTCTTTGAAGAGAAGAGCTTGAATGAGAATGAGTACTATGTGGAGAGTTTTCAAAATTCGTTAATTGATGTTGTGGCTGTGATTGTGGTTGTTTCTGTCTGTTCAATGTTGATGATGTTGTTGTTGTTGTTGTCATTGTGTTAGTATTAGTATTAGTGTTGTTATTGGTTTTGGTTTTGGTATTCGTTGGAGAAACCTTTAACGACGATCCACCATTGGAATCAATGGATTTCGTCATCATCTATCTACCCTTTTCAAAATTAGATCAATTGCGTTAATAAACAGAAAAACCAAGAAATATATTAAGTGTTTTTGTTCCAAAAACAACTTTCAAGAGAGAATGCAACTAAAATGAGCAAACTCTTTGGGAGTGGAAGGTTATTCCGTGCAATTGAGATGTCAAAAGAGATACAATGAGACCTCAGTATGCAAAGTATGTATGATTGATGAAATCTGTGAAATCGAGTGGATTATTAAGGGGCCCTTTAAATAATAAAATCAATTGTATTATCAATTGTTTTTGAAGGCCATGCTTAATTGGAATGCCGAAATTCATCTGCGAGCCTTCTTTTCATATTTGTGTGTGTTTTTGTGTCATGTGACTTCACGTCACGTGTACTAATCTTGTCTTTTGATTAGATATGGATGGTCATTGGTGTAGAGATGTAAAGATATTATAAAGAAGGGATAAGGGATATTATATCATATTATATTTACACTACACTATTTAGAAGATTAAAATCACATATATTCAAACACCACTGTTGTAAGTTACTCTAAGACTTGACAGTGTACTATATATAAGTACATAAATTTAACAAAAAAACACATATAAAACAAAACTACTACTCTTATTTCTTTTCATTCAATTTCGCAAGTTTAGCTTTTGTTTTTTCAATTTTTCTTTTCTTATTTTGTAATTCTTCAGTTCTCTTTTCTTGTTTATCTAAACCATATTGCATCTTCTTATATAATTTACGTTGTTTATTAGACATCATAATCATTTTACGTTCTTTTTCCTCCTTTGTTTCTTTATCTGTTTCTGAACTATTTCTCTTTTTACTCTTGTTATTTTCAATTTCTGAGTATTTAACACCTGATGCTTCCAATTCTAATTCTTTTTGTTCTTTCAAATCTAAATCTTCTTCCTCTTCTTCTGATTCTTCTTCAACGTCTTCTTCTTCGTCTTCGACTTCAGATTCTTCTTCTTCTTCTTCTTCTTCGTCTTCACCTTCAACTGCTTCACCTGGAACTGAAGCTTCTGGAATATAAGTACCAGAATCACCCCATGGAGATAAATGAGGTGGTAAAGTTTCACCAGGTGCATAATCTGAAACATTTAATAATGTTGATTTATTGATACAATCAAATATCCATTGTGGTTGTAAATAAGTTCTACCTTGAATTTTATTTGTTATTTTAGGTCTATCAACAATTTGATGAGTTATCGAACTTAAATCATATTCTTCTTTTGATCCATTTAATTTTAATTCATCTAAAGCAGCTTCACTGATTATTTTACCACCTGCTGATAAAATAACAAATTCTAAAATATCAATTGAAACTTCTCTACCAATATAAAAGATGAAATTATTGAATAATGTTGATGTTGGATCAGCGAATTTTGAAGGTTGAGCTAATAAATCACCTGAATTTTTATTATTATCAGTAAATTCATCCAATTCAATATTTTCAACTCTATCAGTAGCACCTTCTTCTTCTTCTTGTTCAACTTCTTGTTCAACTTCAGCTTCATCAGCTGCTAAAGCTTTTGAAAGTTCTTCATTTGAAAGTTTAGTTTCTTTAATTTCATCATTTGATTTTTTCAATTCTGGTAATAATGATTCATTAACATTTTTAGTTTCTAAAATATAAGCAGATAATCCACCAATACCTTTCAATTTTGATTCATTTATTTTTGGAGGATAAACTATTTCAGCATCAGTATATAATTTAAATAATGTGAAATGTAATAAAGTTGAATAAAATTCAAGGAAAGTTAACATGATTCTAAAATCAATATCAGAAGGAATCATATGTGGGAATTTAAATGGAACTAACCACATGATTTCTTGTCCTTTAACATTAGCAGAATAGTAAATACCTTTAATTGAAACGAAAACTTTTTTCAAACATCTTTCTTTTGCAATATAAGCTAACCATTGATTAGTTAATTTTGAAGCTTCAGAAGTAATTCTTGAACTAACTTTATCAGTTGCAGGCATATTTGAGAATAAGAATAACATATTCAAACAATCATCTAAATCTCTTAAAGCATCTAAAAATGAAGGATATCTTTCTTTAACAACTTTATCTAATTTATATTTAGGTCTATTTTCATCTAATTTTTTAGCATCACCAATTTCACCTCTACCTAAAGCTTTAGTTAATTTTTTAGAGAAAGTTTTATGTTCTCTAAATTTATTAAGGATAGGTTCATGCATCAAATATTGTATATCTTTAGCATAATAGAAAGTAACTGGAGCAGTTGAACCTTTATTAGCCTTCTTTTTATTTCTTGGTTCTCTAGGATATATACCTTTAAAAATACATAATCTACGGAAATCAGCTAGTGAAACTTGTAATTTTCTCACAGCATGAGTTCTTGTGATGAAGTTCTTGGCATTACCTGCCTTACCTTTCTTTTGAATCTTACCCATTGCACTTAATCAACACAATCAATGATAACAACAAATTTGAAAAAACAAGGATTAAAACAAGGTAAATCAGTTAAATAAATTTAAAAAAATTTTAAAATTTTTCAAAAAAAAAAAATTTAATTTTGTGCGGCTCGAGTAGTGCGCAACTCAAATTATTTCAAATTTACATGTTTTACACCATTTGTATGGAGATGATAACTGTAGTTGTTGCTTTGTTTCTTTGTCTGTTGTTTATTTGGTAGTGTGCTTGTGCTGGGATGTCGTATCGTTGCTGTGTGTGCTGTTTGAAAAGAGGTGTTCGTTACTATGGGACACGTGCTGGAGCTGGTAGTAAAGGGTCGGTAGGACAGAAGTTGGAATCAAATAATCAAATTGGTCAATTTTTAAATACTTCAACTTGGAGTACTAAAGATCTAATCAGTGTTGAAAAAACAGGAAGTACCAAGAAGATGGCTGATAAAGCCATGTTGGATCACTTACTCCAACTATCTGGGTTATCGCAAGTTACTGATCTCAATGAAGAAAACAAACTGATAGACTCTTTAAACCAACAACTCAATTTTATAAATCAATTGCAATCTGTAAATGTTGATAAGAGTGATAGTGATGGTATACATCGTATAATGACCGATAACTCAAGTGATGATTTCCTAGGGTATGATGATCTGATATCTGAAATCAAAGAACAAAAAATAGAGTTTATAAAAGGTGAAGTTCCTAATAGTTGGAATCCTGTATCTTTAAGTAAGTTACATGATAATGATTACTTCATTGTTAATGAAGGTTTGATAAAGAGTAATAAACAATAACTTAGAATGAAATAACTATATATACTATACTTATAATTGATTCAAATTGAAACCTTCTTCTTCATCTTCTAAATTCAAATTTCTTTTAGCAGTATTGTTTTCTCTAATAGCAGCCATTTTTCTAGTATTAGTTTGTAATTTTGCCTTTTTAGTCATTTTCTCAATAACTACTTCTGCATCATCTGATTCAAGTTCTGCAAAGTCTAATATCAATTTACGTCCTAATAAATGAACACCTTGTAATTGATCCATTGCATTTTCAGCTTCTTTCATAGTTGAAAATTCAACAAATCCAAAACCTCTTGCTGATTTATTGAACTTTTTAGGAACTCTAACTGATTTTAAATTACCAAATGAATTAAACAATTCAAATATATCTTTACGTGTTGCTTCAAATGCCAAATTCTTAACGATAATCTTACTTGATTTTCTTGATCTTTTAATACTTGAAGTAGTATTACTTGATGATGATGTATTGGAGACTCTTGATGAAATTTTCAATTGAAGATTATGTCCATCTAATGCATATCCATCAAGATTATGTATAGCTGCATCTGCTTGACTTTTAGTTTTGAATTCAACAAATCCAAAACCCATACTTAATTTAGAATCTTTATCCTTTGGATTTGGTTTAGTTTTAACTGTTGCAATGACAAATCCATCTAATGGTTTGAATAAATTTGTTAAATCTTGTGTAGTTGTTGAGAAATTCAAATTCTTAACAAATATTGAAACTGTTGGACCAATTGGATTGATTGTTTCAACTTCTTTTTCATTATCAATATCCATAACATCACTTGTTGAAATCTTAGCTGATTTTCCTTCAGATTGTTCTTTCACTGGTATATCATTATCACCTTCACCTTCAACAACAACATCAGAATTGAATAAATTTTTTGGACCTTTTTCCAAATATAAAATCGATTTACCTAATCTTCTATAACTTAATTTATTAAATGCTTTTCTAGCAGCTGGAGCATCTCTAAATTCAACAATTGCAATAGTACCTGCAGGAGGCATCAAGACTCTATTTAATTGACCATATTCAGAAAACATTTCACCAATCTCTTCCTTTGTTGTACCATGTTGGAAATTTTTAATTAATATAACTTTATCATCTCTTTCATTTTTATTAAATTGTGTTAAATCAACACCTTTATTTTCAAAATATTTACGAACATCTCCAATTATATTTGCTTCTGCTAATGCTTGTTTAACTGCAGAATTACTATTTTGAGGATCAATTAAATCGGATTTAGAAATACCTAATTTAGAAGCAACACTTTCCATAATTGAATCAGTATTCATATAAAGTGAATTCCAACTAAATTGTTCTTGTGATGCTTGATATTTTCTTTTCAATTCTTTTTGCTTTTTTAAAGGTAAATTAGATAAATCATATTCATCCAATTTATGATCTTTTTTATCATCACCTGGTAATATATGTAATAATCTACCTTGGAAAATCTCTTTATCTAATGAAAGATATGCTTGAACTGCATCTTTTGGATCTTTAAACTTAATATATGCAAAACCTTTTGATGTTCCATTTCTTGTATCTATTGCAATATGAACTTCTTCCAATTCTCCAAATGGTGAAAATAATTCTCTGAATTCTTCTTCTGTTGCTGTATATAATATATTACGTATGAATAATCTACCAAGTTTTGAGATTTTTTCAATTGATATATCTTGTTCTGATAATTGTGGTGGTGGTGGTGGTGATGATGATGATGATGACGACTTGGTTGGTTTGATTGATTTAGTTGATTTATTAGTTGTTTCTTCGGGTTGTATCGTTATATCTTCTTCTTCAACTATAGGTTCTTTTTCACTAACTTCATCTTCACCTTCTTTAATTCTTATTCTTTTGGATCTTAACCATTCTAAATCATCCATATCTTTGGGAGTTTCATCTTCAGCATCTTCAGTTTGTAAAGGTTCCGAAGTTAATGGGATCATCATTTCTTCTTCTTCATCTTCATCTTGTTTATTAAAATCTTCATATTCATCATCACTTGCAGCATCTGGAATTGAAGCAATATTGGTTATTGATTCTGCATCTTTTTTCAACAATGCTATTTCTAAATCTTTTGAAGAAGGAGCACCTTCTGAATTAACAATTTCATCATTTGCCCATGATTTAGTTTGATTTTTAGGTTTAACAGCTTCTAAATATTCTTTCAATTTAGAATTATTTTCAATTTTTTCATCAATTAAACTAATTTTCTTATTTTTACCTTTATTATTCTTATTATTCATGCCTGCATCTTCTAATTTTTTCAATTTTTCTTCAGTTTGTTGTAATTGAATTTCAGCTAATCTTTTCTTTTCTTTCCAAGGTAATGGAACATTAGGATCATTAAAAGTTTTAGCTAATTGAACATCAATTTTAGAAGTATCTATAAAACTAGAATTGAAAAAAGATACAGCATTTTCAGCATCTTTATTTGATTTATATCCAATGAAGGCAAATTTCCTAGATTCACCATTTCTTTTCTTCATTAATTTAACATCTGTGACTGATCCTTGTTTACTGAAATGAGCCTTTAATTTCTCCTCATTATAGTAAATTGGTAGTCCCTTGACAATAATACGTGACATCTTTAGTGATAAGTTGAGTATATGGATCACAAGTAATGATAAATACTAGTTAACAAAGAGAAAAATAGGAAAAAAAAAAAAAAAAAATTTATATGAAATAGAGCCGCAATGAAAAAAAAAATTGAAAATGGTGTAAAGATGTATATTTCTGTATTATGTAATCAAGTTGATGTAAAAAGGGGATGTTTGTATTATAACAAGAGAGTTAGTAAGTAGTATCCTTCTTCTTCCTCTTTATGGGTTATGATAGATGTGTTGAATTGATACAATGAGAAGTGAGTTGTCTGATCATATAGGTGTCAATACGTTAATTACAGGTGATTATAATCAATTACAATTTTGGAAAACGCTTGGGTTTTGTCTTTTATTATCAATTTATTTTATCATATATGAAATATTCAAGATTGTTACTTATTTGATGAAATATATCATGCCTTTGCAAAGATTAGATTATAAAAGGTTTTTTACAACTGGGTTTTGGATGCTTTGTATCTATATATTGGTTAGTATTGAGTTGATGATTTTGAAGTTTGTGAGTGAGTGAGTGAGTGATAATACTAACTAACCAACTTATATCTTAGGAGTTGAATGGTGTTGAGATTGAAATTATTGGTGATCAATTAGAAGTTGAAGATGCGTTAATTATAAGTAATCATTGTTCACTTGTTGATTATATAATCTTCCCGTATTTAATTTTGGAATCAACTAAAGATAAACAAGCTATACAAGAAGGTAAAAAGAAAATAATTGCTAAAGATTTATCAACTATAAATTTACCAAGATTGAATTTTTTCACTTGGTTTTCTATTTGGGATATACCTAATTTCAGATTATTTAGAAATATTTATCAATCTGATGAAAATTGGGAATTGAATGATGATACTTTGCAAATTACATTCAATAAATTCTTAGATAGTAATGAGAGATTCGTTGAATGGTTAATTACATTCCCTGAAGTTAATATTTTCAGTTTAAAAGATTGGAAATTACAGAAAAGTTTAAATGAAAAATATTATTTACCAAATTTGAATAATTTATTATATCCTAGATATTCAAGTTTTAAAAATGTAATTAATGGATTATATGGTAGTCAATTCACAAGATTATATGATATAACAATAATTTATTATACTAAAAACGAATTAGGTGAAATTCAATTTAAAAATCCAAATATCTTGGAAATATTTGGATTAAGTGATGATAAATACAGTATTAAAATTCATATTAAGGCAAAATTAATGTCTAGACTTTATATAAATAAGACAAGGTTAGACAAATGGTTAGAAAATAAATGGGTTAAAAAGGATAAATTGATAACAACTTTAAAAAATGATATATTGAAGAATAATATAACTAAATGATTGTTTTAGATAGTTCTTCTTCCAATGATTTCAAAGCATCATCATCTTCACCTTGTTCCACATCTTCCTCTTCTTCTTCATCTTCATCGTCATCATCTTCTTCTTCTTCTTCATCAGAATCTGGTTCTTCTAAATCATCTAGTTCATCCAATTCTCCAAAACCTTTTGATTCGAAAATTTCATTAATTTTTTCAATAAATTCAGAATCTTCTTCAAATCTATTACCATTTAATTCTAATGATTTCAAATTTTTCAAATTTGGTAAAATATTAGATAATAATTTTAAAGATTCAGTATCTAATTCATTATATTGTAATTTTAAAATTTCTAGATTTGAAATATTTGAAATTTCACCAAGTTTATTTAAAAAGATTAAACAACCTTTTGATTTTAATAAACAATCATTTATATTCAATTCGATTAAATGATTCCAATTTTTCAAATTATTAGATAATGCAACAGAACCTAATAAAGTGAATGTATTATCTTGTAAATCCAAGGATTTCAAATTTGATAATTTACCAATACCAAAATTGATTAATTTTGAAATACCAGAAGGACGAATACCATTTTGATATAATTTAATTTCTTGTAAATCCGAATTTGATTTCAAACCAATTGATAAATAATCAATTGAACCATTTTCAAGTCTATTACGACCACACCAAAAAGTTTTCAAACTTGATTGATTTGAATTTTTCTTAGTGATTGATAATTTATATAATGATTTACCAATTCTAGTACCTGAAAACGGACCCAAACCATTATTTGATAAGATTAAATGTTCAACGGATTTACAATTCAAGATAACATCTTCTAAAACATCAATTGAATCTTGTCCGAAGGCATTATCACTTAAATTCAAAATTTTCAAATTATCACAATTTTTAATTAATGTGTTAAATTCATTTAATGATTTAGGTATTTCAAATCTATCCCTTGAAGTATAAATATCTTGTAAATTTAAATCAATTAATGTTTTTTGAAATTTGATTAATTTTTCAACTAAATGTTTTGAAGCAATTGATGATATTGTATTACCTGAGATATCTAATTTTTCTAAAATTTCAAATTTATCCAAATCATCCAATATTGGTTGAATATCTTGTAAAGTATCCAATTTTAATGATTTGTTATTGATTGAATATGTATTTTCTGATTTTATACCTAAATCTAAGTTGAATACAGTTGTCATGATGTGTTGTTGTTTGGTAATCTGTTAAAGAATAAAAGTTGTTTGTTTGAAGTTGAAGTTGTTTGAAGTTGATTTCAAATTTTGATTTTTCAATCTTCAAATTTTGTCCCGTTTTAGCGGGTTTAACAGAGTGTTTGTATATTAAGTATACTAAGTATAGTATAGTATAGTATAGTTGGATAGTTTACATTACGCTAAGTTACAATACATACATACATGTCAAAATTTCATTAATTATATATAGTTTATGTGTTTAAGTGTAGTTTCATGATTTTTTAGCAAATAATGGTGCACCAATATCTTTACCTCTTAATTTAACACCTAAAGCTCTTTCTAATTTACTTAATAATTGTTGATTAGGAACACCTCTACCAGCTTCATAATCATTTATAATAGTTGGCTTTTCATTAACTTTAGTAGCTAAATCCTTTTGAGTGAATTTTTTATCTTGTCTAGCCTTTTGAATTGCTTTACCAACACTTAAATCAACTTTTTTAGGTGCTATAATTTCATCAGATCTATCAATCATAGTTAATCTTTGTCCTTCTGGATCACCTTTGGCATTACCTGTTGAATATTTTTTATCAACTGAAACAACATTACCTGATCTTCTAGCTTCATTTAATGCAGATGCTGATTTAACAACTTTATCTTTTGGTGCTGATCCTCCAATTCTAGCTTTCTTACCAATAACTGTAACTGAATCCCAATCTGACATGACTTTTTATTTGTTTATACTTTGATGAATTTAGTTGAATTTAATTATACTATTAAAAAAAGGAGTTAGTAAATGTTATAGTGGCAAATCAACAACTTTTTTTGACGTTGAAAAGTTCGAGAATAAATTGGATGTTTGATTATGTAATTACATCTTTGCACCATTACTTTGCGTTGATTACATAATATGTTATGTAACTTTTGGTAGCAACGGTAATTTAAGTATATACAGGGTTATTGGTATATATAATTAGTTGTTAATTAACTATATATATTCAAATCGCTTAACCGATTGAAGATTATACTGAAATCTAAATAAGTAACTAAAACCGGAAATTGAGTGTACAGTTAAACTAAATTAAATTAAATTAAATTAAACGTGCTTTAAAGAGGGAACCCACGTGCGCACTGCCAAGTTGTATTTGCTCACACGACATGATTATACAATTTAATAAGTTGAGTTATACAAGTTATATTTAAGCTTATTCTTATTATGTGTATGCTTAATTAAGCTCATCGATACGATACGATATATTCATTCATTCGTTCATTCACACGCGGGTATCCGTACGTACGTAGTTTTGAATTGGTGGCATTGTTTAACTTATAATGCTATTTCCGATTTTCTTTCCTTTATTCATTCACACGTGGTTGATCTTTTTATTAATGTATGTATAGTTATATATATATATATATATATATATATATATATATATCTTTATTAATCCATATATATCTTATTCTTGTATTTTTATTTTCATTTCCATTTCTTTGTAATATTAAGTATTAAGTAAAACTAAAATTTATTCTCTACTATGTCTTCAACACAAATTAAAACAGCTGGTGGTAATGCTGCTTTTCATAATTTTATAAATGATTTTGCTGATGTTTCAGATCCATTAGAGAGAAGAAGACGTGCTTTAGAAAAAATTGATAATGCTAGTTTTGGTTGGTATCATATTAGAGCAATTATGGTTGCTGGTGTTGGATTCTTAACTGATGCTTATGATATTTTTGCAATTAATTTATCAATTGATATGATTGCATATGCATTTTGGGGTGGTAAAATGCCTTCTTCAACTCAAACTTTAATTAAAGTTTCAACTTCGGTTGGTACTGTTATTGGTCAAGTTGGTTTTGGTTTTATGGCTGATTATGTTGGTAGAAAAAAAATTTATGGTTTAGAATTAATTATAATGATTGCTGCAACTTGTTTCCAATGTACTCTTGGTGAATCTTCTGCAATTTCATTTCCTGCTATATTAACTTTTTTTAGAATTATTATGGGTATTGGTATTGGTGGTGATTATCCATTAAGTTCTGTTATTACTTCTGAATTTGCAACAACTAAATGGAGAGGTGCTATTATGGGTGCAGTTTTCGCTAATCAAGGTTGGGGTCAATTATTAGCTGGTATTGTGGCTATTGTTTGTGTTGCTGCTTATAAAGATGATTTAATTGATGCTAATTCTGCTGCAGAATGTGGTCCTTCTTGTATTAAAGCTTGTGATCAAATGTGGAGAATCATTATTGGTTTTGGTTGTATTCCTGGTTGTATTGCATTATATTTCAGATTAACTATTCCTGAATCTCCAAGATATACTTTTGATGTTTCAAAAGAATTAGAAAAGGGTACTGCTGATGCTGCTAAATTCGTTAGTGGTGCTCATGGTGATGCTGAATTTGGTGATATTGCTTTATTAATAGAAACTGAAGCTGAATTAAGTAGTAATGCTGAAAATCAAGGTCCTCCAAAGGCTTCATTCTCTGATTTCATTGGTCATTTCTCTCAATGGAAATATGGTAAAATCTTAATAGGTACTGCAGGTTCTTGGTTTATGTTAGATGTTGCTTATTATGGTTTAGGTTTAAATACTGCTACTATTTTAAGTGCTATTGGTTATGCATCATCTAAGAATGTTTATCATTCATTATATAATAAATGTGCTGGTAATTTGATTTTAATTTGTGCAGGTTCGATTCCAGGTTATTGGTTTTCAGTTGCAACAATGGATATCATTGGTAGAAAACCAATCCAATTAGGTGGTTTCATATTATTAACAATCATTTTAGCTGCTATTGGTTTCGGTTATCATAAATTAGGTGAACATGGTTTACTTGCAATGTATGTCTTGGCTCAATTTTTCCAAAATTTCGGTCCAAATACAACTACTTTTATCGTTCCTGGTGAATGTTTCCCAACAAGATATAGATCAACTGCTCATGGTATTAGTGCTGCTTCAGGTAAAGTTGGTGCTATTATCGCACAAACTTGTATTGGTACTTTAGTTAATCATGGTTGTTCCGCTGATGATGCTAATTGTTTCTTACCTCATGTTATGGAAATCTTTGCATTATTCATGTTAATTGGTATTGCAACTACTTTATTAATTCCTGAAACTAAGAGAAAAACTTTAGAACAATTATCAGAAGAATTACATGGTGAAATCGATGTTTCAAAACAACATGCAAGAGTCAGTTCATCTGATGATGATATTGAAAAGATTGTTTAAGTCTTTTTTTTGTTCATCTGTTACTTTTCTATTTATATATATTCTCGCCTATCCTTAAAGCATTTAATAAATTTTGATTTTGATAAAAAAGGAGTAGTTTGTAATTCGATGAAGGTGTTAGTAATATATACTATTCAAATCTGACACACACCTACTTATCATCTACAGCATCTGTAGTTTAATCAAGTATCAAGTAGTTGATAGTTAATCAGTTATCAATTTGGTAGCACCGTGTAAAGATGTTTACTAACATGTATTTCTTAAAAATATTTTTTGAGATTTATTCAAAAATTTGATATCATTTGCCATCTTTAACAAAACACTTCTTTTTCCTTCAATTACAATGTCCTCTACAAATCACAAGAATGATAGTGATATAACTAATGATAACGATAATGATATAACCAATGATAATGCAGTGAATGAAAACGGACGTCAAATATGTCAATTTTACTCTAAAATGGGTGCTTGTAGACATGGAGATATATGTATTAGAATACATTTAAAACCAAAACAATCAAAAGTTATATGTTTTAATAAATTATATGATAATCCAAAATACATCAAAGGTTTGAAAAAAAATAATTTAGAACAAATTAAAGAAGAAAAATATGATGAAGATAAAATACAAAATGAAATTAATACAATTTATAAAGATTTATTTGTTGAATTATCATTATCTTATGGATATATTAAAAAATTAATAATTTGTGAAAATGTTAATAATCATTTAAGTGGTAATGTTTACGTTATGTTTAAAAATGAATCGGATGCTTTTAAATGTTTTAAAAGTTGTAATGATAGATGGTTTAATAATAAACCTATTTTTTGTGAATTATCAATGTGTCAAGATTTTAATGATGCTAATTGTAGATCATATAATTCACCTGAAGGTTGTTCAAGAGGTGGGTTATGTAATTTCCATCATATTAGATCACCTGATCATAAATTAATTGAAGAATTAAATAAATCACAGAATTTATATTATGATAATATGTAATTTTTATATAAGCAATGAATTGATATGTATATTATGGTTATTAGCAAAAAGTTAAATCACACCATGGCATTTACTGTAAAGCAACTAGTAACTCATCCATTAGCTCTCAATGATGTTAAAAGTTTGGATAAATTGTTAACAGTATTCAAGGTTCTAATTGAAGAAAGGAACTTCAAATACCGTTACAGAAGATCTATTAAAAAAAATGCAATAATTTAATGAAAACTTAACACAGTTAAAGTCACTTATAAGAAAATTCAAATAAACCAAAAAAAATAAATGAAAACCCTGAACTAGGTAGTTGAACAGAGGTCAAATTCAATTCACATATTGCCATTTGGAGCTTGATCTGTACTACACTCCTCATAAAGAGAGTTGGAACTTTTCTCTTCCTGAACAGAGTCGAAACTATTCTCCATAATGAGCTTCATTTTAGCGCTGATACGTTTCAACTGATCGATCAATGATTTTAAATCGATTATTTGTTAATTCTTTTCTTTCAAAATTGTTTCAAGATCTTTGTTTTTTTTTTCAAATTGATACTTTAATCGTTCAGTAACTCTGTTAGATTGAGTAGAGCTTTATATTCAATCTTCAACAGCTCGTTTCTTCTTGATAGATAATTATAACCATCCTCAAATTTTTTGATGATCTCTCTTGACAGTTTCAATTCTCTCAATGCCATGATATTACACATATCATATTATATTATATTATATACAAGTTATTTGCTCTATTTAACTATAAACACGACTGCTCCCTTTTTCATGATCATCTTATTGATGGTCTTATCCTGTAACCATTTCTTACCTTGTTCACTATCCATGATTTCATTCATACATTTTTGTTCATTTAAAATCATATCTGGTGTGGATTTATGAACAAATCTCATCTTCCCATTAATCATAACGTTATATGAAATCAAATTTGATATTAAATCACTGGATTCTGGCCAATTTGATAATAAGATTGATTTTGAATTCACTCCATTTAATATTTCATTTGATTCTTCAGCAACTGTTGGAGTCACTGGTGATATTAAAATTAATAAATTTTCAAAAGCTGATCTGTAAATTTGATCATTTATTGAATTATTATTTAATTCAAGTGTTAATTTATTTGTATATTTCATGTAATCTGATATAACTGTATTTAATGAAAGTGTTCTTTCAAATGAATCATTGATTGATGATAAATAATTTTGAATTTCATTATGGAATTGTATTTCCGATTCATTATATTCTTCAAGTGGTTTAATAGTGGTAACTTTAGGTCTTGTTGATAGAGTACTTGCAATGTTCAACACTTTACGTAACCATCTTTCAACACCAACTATTTTCTTTTCATCCCAATCTAAAATCTCATTGATTGGTGCTTGAAACAATATATGTGCCCTTGTTGAATCAGCACCATGTTTCAAAATACATTCTTCAGGATCAGCTCCATTATATTTTGATTTTGACATTTTTTCAGATGATATTGTTGCAATTTTATTATTTTCCTTGATTATTGCTTCACCTTTTGAATTCAATTCAAATTCATTTGGTTTTAAAAATCTACCTGTTGTTGGATCAATATATGTCTTACCATGAACCATACCTTGACTAATTAATTTCTTGATTGGTTCACCATCTTCAATCATACCAATTGATTTTAAAAATTTGGCTATAAATCTAGTATATAATAGATGTAATATAGCATGTTCTATACCTCCAATATATTGATCAATAGGTAAATATTTTTTAGCCATTTCTTTAGAAAACATCTCTTTATCATTCAATGGATCAATATATCTAAACATATACCAAGACGAATCCATAAATGTATCCATTGTATCAGTATCTCTTTTAGCATGAGGATCACCACATGATGGACATGATGTATTAACGAATTCTGGGATTTGTGATAATGGTGATCCTCCTTTACCTAATAATTTGTCAACTTTTGGTAATTTAACAGGTAAATCTTCATCAGGCACAGCAACGGGACCACAATGATTACAATGAATGATTGGTATTGGAGCACCCCAATATCTTTGTCTACTAATCAACCAATCTCTAATTTTATAATTTGTCTTGTGGGACCCCATACCTGATTCAGTAAGCATTTTGATAACTTTTTCTCTAGCCTCATCAGTTTGTAAACCTTTTAATGAACCAGCATTTTCATTCATGATTCCAATTTTATCAGTGAATGGTAACTCTGCTGAATCAACTTCGCCAATTGGATCAACAGTTTTGATTACTTTTGCTTCAGAACCCATATTATTCAACCAAAATTCATAATCTCTAGTATCATGACCTGGACATCCCATCACTGCCCCATGTCCATAACTTCCAATGACATATGGTGCTACAAATATAGGAACTTTGATATCGGAATCTAAAGGATTGATAGCCCATAAGTTGGATAATCGATAACCTTCTTTAGAAACTTCATCATATTGTTGTTGCTGTTGTTGTTGTTGCTGTCTATGGTTATCCATGAACTTCTGTAAATTGTGGTCGGATTTGGATAGTTGTTGAACTATAGGATGATCAAAAGCAAGTGCTAAATATTGAACACTATAAATTGTTTCTGATCTAGTTGTGAAAACATCAATTGAATTCAATGGTAAATTCAAATTCGTTTCAATATTAAACTTCAATTCAGCACCATGACTTTCACCTATCCAATTTCTTTGCATAGTTGTAACTTTTGATGGCCAATCATTCAATAAATCTAAATCTTTATTTAAATCATTTGCAAATTTAGTTATACCTAAAAACCATTGTTCCAATAATCTTTTCTCAACAATAGCACCAGATCTCCAAGATCTACCATTTGAATCAACTTGTTCATTTGCAAGAACTGTATTATCAATTGGATCCCAATTAATTTCAGCTTTTTTCCTATATGCTAAACCATTTTCAAACAATAATAAAAATAATTTTTGAGTCCATTTATAATATTCTGGTTCACATGTTGTTAATTCTCGTTCCCAATCAAAATCAGCAAGCATTAATTCCATTTGTTGTTTCATTTTTGAAATATTTGAAGATGTCCATTCATTTGGTGTTGTATTTCTTTCAATAGCTGCATTTTCAGCAGGTAATCCAAATGCATCCCAACCCATTGGATGAATCACATCATAGTTTTTCAAATGATAGTATCTTGCTAACGAATCAGCTATCGTATACACTCTCAAATGTCCCATATGTAATATACCTGATGGATATGGGAACATTGATAATGAATATATTTTTTTAGTTTTAGGAATAGATGCATATTTCTTTGGATTTAATGATCTGTTGTTTGTAGATTGTTTCCATTTGGAGATCCATTTAGCATCTAAAGATACCAGATCAACGACTGGCTTGACAACCTGACTCTTACTCATCTACCAAAACCACACTAACAGATCAATCCCCACCAACATGGTACAAATACAGTGTAATTTAATCATGAAAAATGAGAAAAACATGAAAAGTGGAAAATTGGTGTAAATTGGTGTAAAGATGTGTTTTGTTAAAAAGTGAATCAAACTTATCTTTTTCAATGTTTTGTTACTTGATTTACGTGTTTGTCTCGTGTGTTTTCCTTCTTTTGTGCAGTGATAGCGATAGTTATAGTTGTTTGAATGACTAGGTCGATGTCTCCTACTGTTATTTCTGGTGACTCTGTCACGGGGACTCTGGAAGATGATCAGGTTGGTAGTGAAGACGTCTCAAGTTTAAAGAGGATAAGATCATCGCAAGATCACGATCACGGTCAAGAATCATCATTTGGTAAAGAGGATACGCCTGATCTTTTTGTCAAAGATTCACAACAAATCGACGTCAATGAAGAATTTACACAAAATATAACTAGAAAGTTGAAAAAAAGGAGAATTGGAGTTATGACTCAAGCTAATGGTACTGATAAATATAGAGATGTAACTGATGATAAACCTGCTAGGGCAGGTATTATCTTGAAATTGGAACTTTTAAACTTTATGTGTCATTCTGCATTCCATTTGAATTTTGGTGAACAAACTAATTTTATAATTGGTAGAAATGGATCTGGGAAATCTGCTGTTTTGACAGGTATTTCCGTTGCACTTGGTGTTAAAGCTAGTGAAACAGATCGTGGTAATTCATTGAAAGGTTTAATCATGCATGGTAAGAATGTTGCAAGAGCCATTGTTACTTTCAAAAATGAAGGTCCTGAAGCTTATAAACCTGAAGAATATGGTCATAAAATCATCATTGAAAGAGTATTATATATAAGCAAACCTCCAAGTTGTAATATCAAAAATGAAAAAGGAAAAATCATGTCAACCAAAAAGCAAACTATTGATGAAATATTAGATTATTTTGGTATAACAATAGCTAATCCAATGACTATTTTAACTCAAACTGAAGCTAAAACTTTTCTAGCTCATTCGACTGATACTGGGAAATTTAAATATTTTATGGAAGGTACAAGATTACAAGAAACTTTCAATAACGTTAAAGCTTTACAAAGTGATGTTAAAGAAATCAATCAAAAGATTAGAAAAGATAGTGAAATCTTAACTCAAGCTAAAGAAAAATTGAATTCTGCATTAGAAGTTTGGTCTAATTTTACAAATTCTGATGAATTTAGAAATCAACAAAAATTATTATCTGGTAAAAGATTATGGCTAGAAGTTGATAGTAAATTACAGAATATAGAACAAGCACGTACTGTTTTGAAGGAAAGACAACAAGAATTAGAAAAATGTAAACTTGATATTGATTCAAACTCGCAAAAGAAATCATCGAATGAAGAAAATTTGGAAACAGCCAAAACTCAAGTTGTTCGGTTGAATGAAGAATTCGAAACAATCAATTCTGAAAAGGAATCAATGAAAATAGAATTAACTAAAGCTCAGCAAAATGTTAAAAAAGTTCAAGCTAGAATTCAATCTCTTGAAACTGAGGTTGTTTCTGATAATAAATCTTTGAAAGAAACTGAAGATAAAATCGAAATTGAAAAAGATAGATTACAAAGAAATACTGGTGAATTATTCGATAAATATGATACAGCTATAAAGAAGCAAAAAGAAATCTTGAATAAAATGGAAACTGATGATTATAAAATGAATGAAGAGTTGGAAACTTTGAAAAATAAGAGACAAACATCAAAACAGAAATTCATGTCATTGAATGAAGAAATAATGAGTAATACTAGAGTATTAGAATCTGATGTTAGAAACATTGAAAGTAAACAAAATTCAAGAACCGATTCATATGGATTCGAAGTATCAAGTTTAATCAAATGGATATCACAAAATCAAAAGCAATTCTCAGGTGATGTTACAACTAGTCCAATTGGTATGAAAGTTTCACTTAAAGTTGAATATGATAAATGGGGTTGGGTTTTAGAAACTATATTACAAAGACAATTAACTACATTTGTTGTTGAGAATTTAAGAGATTTCAATATATTAAAACAAAAAATGAAATCATTAAAACAAAAACCAGATATAACTATACGAAGATCTGAAATTTTTGATTATAGTTCATCTATTCCAAATACTCGTCATTTATCAATATTGAATACATTAAAATTTGATGATAAATCAACTGAATGTTTGTTAGTTGATTCAAATAGAATTCATAGTACTTTATTGATTGAAGATAGACAAGAAGCTGAAAATGTATTACTTGGAGATCATAGTAATAAGATAGCAGCAGTAATTTGTTTTGTTGATGGATCAGCATTAAGAATATCAAAAAGAAATGGAACATTACAAACAGATCCAATTCAACGTCGTGGTAATAATTTAGTTCCATTGCATAGAATAGGAGATTTACAAATTCAATTACAAAGATTGAAACATGAAATTGCTAATAATAATAATAAATTGAAAAATGTAAAATTAGAAATGACATTAAAAGACGATACTTTAAATTCAGAAATTAAAGATTTGATGAAAAATATAAAATCAAATAGAGAAAAAATAACATCAATCAAAAAATCAATTAGTAAATTAAGTGATAAATTACAAGAACTTGAAGGTGGTAGTGGTAAATTAGATTCATATCTTGAAGATAAAAAAAATTTTGAAACTGGAATTCAATTAAATTTACAACAAATTCAAGCATATAAAGAAGAAGAAAAGAAATGTATCTTAGAATATGAAGATGATAAAATGAAATTTTCAAAATTATCAACAAATCTGAAGAGTTTAGAAAATAAAATTAATGATCAAAAAAGTTTAATTGAACAATATGAAACTGAAATTGAAAATAGTGAAGAAGAGTTAAGAAATTTACAATCTAATGCAATAGAATTTAATGATGATATTGAAGCATTAATCAATTTCACAGAAGTTAGTATGCCACCAATAATTGAAACTTTAAGAGACAGTGCAATAAAACATTGTTCAAGAGAAGAAGCTAAGATAATGCCAGGAGATACAATTGAGAAAATAGATTCTGAAATTGAAATAATTGCAAGTAGATTAGATCAAATTGAAAAAGAAGTTGGAATTAATAGAGAAGAAGCTAAGATTCAAGTGATTAAAGAAAGAACAAATTATAATAATATACTTTTGAAATATGATCAATCTGTTCAATTACATAATAAGATAGCATCTTCATTACAAGCAAGATTAGAAAATTTAACATCAACAGCAAGTTTATTGATTCAAGAAGTTAATTTAGTTTTTGAATCAGCATTAAAATTAAGAGGATTTACAGGTTTAATTGATTTTAATTTTAATTTAGGTAAGTTAACATTAAAAGTTTCAACTAAACAAACTGAAAAATTAAGAAATGTTGAATCGTTTTCAGGTGGTGAAAAATCATTTGCACAAATTGCATTTTTATTAGCTATTTGGAAACCAATGCAATCAAAAGTACGTGGATTAGATGAGTTTGATGTTTTCATGGATCAAGTTAATAGAAGATTAGCATTGAAATTAATATTACAAAAAGTTTCTGAAAATCCAAAGACTCAAACCATATTTATAACACCATTAGAGATAACCCATATTGAAGGATTGGATAATGATACTGTTAATATTCATGAAATACATCCACCTGAAAGATAAAACCTGTAATATAACAGAGTCGTGAAAAACACAAATTTTGGAAATTTTTTTCACATTTTCAATTGCAAAGAGTGAGTATAAAAGTGATTGAATTTTCCATTTTTACAACAACAAGATTATTATTATTCTTTTTTCTTTTCTTTAACGCAAATAACGGCCAATCACGAACAATCACTACAGCATCCTATCGAGGTTGAACCTTTTCTTTTATTTCGATAATTGGATGGCGTTCTGACCCATGACAATTGGGATACGATTGTTTGTTCTAATTTTGAGAAGAAATTCTTCAAAGTTAGTTCGATAAGTATTGGACTGAAGAACAAAGAATTTGATCTTGGGTGCAGTGATTCATCTGAATTTCTTAGTATTTTCTAAGGTTTGACCTTCGTGTCGCCGAATGAGAATGACTGCAAGGATTGAATCGACATATAGTTTTACATACTTTATCATATTTATTTATTTGATTGATGGTGGGAAGATAGATACTTTGCTGTACTTTGTGTATTGTATTGTATTGTATCGTATGTAACTTTCCAGTGATGTTAAAGAGAACTCTTAACGTAATAGTAATGTAGTGGTAGTATTAGTATAATCCCATTTAATATGAAATTGCCTAGTACGTGCGTAGTAATGATTTAAATAATGTAATATTATGCATTATATATAACATACTATTAAAACTCTTTTAAAATTAAACATAAATACAATAGAAGGAATGAATTATCAAACCAAACTAAAATGAAATAAACTAAGATACTTAATTAACGTTGAAAAACAGATACTTTTTCAAATACTTATACGTTGTTGTTGTTGTTGTTTTCAGTGGATGATGTAGACCATACTTATACTCAACTACTAACTCAAACATCCCGTGTATTATAAATCATATAGCAAAGCAAAGCAAACTCTTCGATGTAATGTAATGTAATGTAATATACTCCAATCCAATCCACTCAACTCAACTCCAAGTCAAATCATTCTTTCATTCATTTCTAACATCATCATAATTAAACAATTAAATATCTGATTGGAATATGAATCAATTTAATAGCGTAACCAACAACACCCATCATTAAGAATCCTAAACCAACAGCTCTAACTAATCTCAAGTATTCCTTCTTTGATGGTTTTGTACATTTTGAAATAAATTGTGATCCATCTTTAATGAATTCAACTGGTGCTTCTGTCAACTTTTCAAATTCTGCCATTGTATGTGTGTGTTTGTGTGTTTATATATATGTATAAGTATATGAATATATTGTGTACAGGTAAGATCACAAGATTCAATTATAGTGAATGTACTTATTGTTGAAATGTGTTGGTTGTTCATTGAAACATCAACGAATTTTGAAAAATGCAAATCGACGCGTCGATCGACAATAGACGATTATTTAAGTCGATCGACGCGTCGATTATAATAAACCGGGTAAAATACTCTTACTTATCTTCAATTACTTTTAATACTTTAAGGATTTATTATAATTTACACTTGTTATATGCTATTAATATTAATATATGATTGTTGTTGTTGTTGATTCAATTCAATTATCACCAAAACCTGTCCATTCTTCTTCTTCTTCTGAGTCATATTCTTCTTCTTCTTCTTCTTCTTCACCTTCTTCACCTTCTTCTTTCACCACCACTTCTTTCTTACCCTTCTTTGGTTTAACTTCTCCAGTATCGATTCCCCAATCTTGTAATCTTGAATCTAATAACAAATCATCTCTAGTTTTCAATCTCAATGTTTTTAACAATGCATTTTTTCTTAAATTTTTGAATGGTTTTAATAATAAATCTATTGGTATATCAGCCACTATTGATTTTTTCTCATCATTTAAACTATCTGTTTCTTCTTCATCATCTTCTTCATCATCATCATCATCTATATCTTTAAACATCACTTTTTCCAATTCATCAATCCAAACATCAATTATATGATAAACAACACCAACTGGTATTTTTCTATCACCACTTAAAACACCATCAATAAGTATATTAATATAATTATTAACTAAATCATTATCCCAATTTTCTAATTTCAATTTCTCAAAACATGAATTTATAATAAATCTCATTAACATGTAAAATTTATCAATTCTCCATTGATCTAATTCAGGCCATTCTTTACAAATAATATCCCAAAATGATTTAACAAATAATGTGAAATTGGAAGTTGTTGAAATACATGTGAATAAGGATGATATATCTTTAGCTAATCTTTGTTGTGGACGTGGTCTATCACTAAACCACATAGTATAATATAAACCTTTCCATAATTTTTGATATTCTAAATATGTTAATTTACTATCCTTTTTAGATAAATATTTTTTCAACGTTTCAAACGCATGATCTCTTGTTTTACGATCATTCGAAGCTAACTTCTTAACAAAAGCTGATGTCTTAATAGTAACGGCCATGATTGATGATTGATGATAACTACTAATTAATATAAATATACCTTGTTTAAAGTAGTTAAAAGTTGTTTAAAATTAAAAAATCTGAAAAATTTGAAAAAAAAAAAAATTTAAATTTAGTAGTGTGCGGCTCAATCTGTTAACTAAGTTAACTATACTATGTTAACACTTGATTAACACTTTGTTTGTTATCTTTGTTGGTTGTAGTACAGTGTAGTGTATGTTATGTTATGAGTGGGAATAATAGAGGTAAAGGTCAACAACAGCATGGCCACGGTCACGGTCACGGTCAAGTTAAAAAACCAACATATGATGCAAATGGGAAACGTATCAATGATTATATTCCAAATTTTATTGCTTCAAAACCATGGTATTATGAATCTGAATCATTAAGTATTGATTCAAATTCACGAAAACGTAAAACTGAAGAAGAAATAGCTGAAGAAAATTCTAAAATTAAAGATAGATTAAAACATCAAAGGTTAAATCAAGATTCGGATGAGATTTTAAAAAATAATGAACCTAGGAAAGGACTTGGTATAGTTGATGAATTTGATATAATAAAAGATGAGAAGGAAAAGCCAATAGTCAAGCATAAAAAAGTTAAGGTTAAGATACGTAATGGTAGTGGTGGATGTGAGAATTGTGGTAGTTTAAAACATACTAAAAGAGATTGTTTAGAAAAACCTAGAAAGGTAAGTTACAAATATAGAGATGAGAAAGATAATAATGATGATGATAATAGTAATAATGATAATGACGATTCGATATATTTGAAGAAAGATTCTGAAGATTGGGATATCAAAAGGGATAGATGGCATGGATATGATTCCATAAAAGATTATGATAAACAATTAGAAATAATGAAATCAAAAGAATTAGAACAATTACAGAGATTGGATAATAATGAACAGGAGTCATTGGATGAAGATGAATTAGAAGAAATGAGAGAATTAGGATTAATAAATGATAATGATATCAAGAAGGAGAAAATAGTTCAAAATATAATCAATAATAATGTTGCTAATAATCCATTAGCTAATCAACAAGGATCTAAAATATCAGCAAGATCATTAGATGAAAAGGCAAGATATTTAGAAGTTATCAAAACAGGAGAAGAATTAAGATTCAATCCTAAATCTAGAGTTTATAAAGATTTAAAAGAAGGTTATTTGAATGATAGAGGTCAATTTGTAAGATATTTAAATGGTGAAGCTGAAGAATTTGAAAAATTGAAAATCTTTGCACGTGGTGTTCAAGATGAAAGAAAAGAAATGATTGAAAATGATAATAATAATAATAATAATACAGAAATACCTTTAGCTGATGTTAATTATACTGCTGAAGTATCACCAACTGGGTTAATGTTAGCTATGAAAGAAAAGGAAAAAAATGATGAATTGTTAAGAGCTGCTAAACGTAAAGAATTATTAAAGAAATATGGTGCTATTGATGAGTAGTGTAGTGTAGATTAGTGTAATATAATATAATAAGATATAATATAGCTTATAGTGTCGTGTAGTGTAGTGTAATATAATAATAGTTTAAATAGACGATCACGTGACTCGAAATTCATTCTATTTTGAGAGGCTCAATTTCATCATGTTTGTTTGCTTTTATTCTGTTTAACTGTTCAACTTCACTTTACTTTACTTTACTTTGATTCAATTCACATCAACTTGACTTAATTCATCGGATTATCAAATTGTCACGGTTAATATATGGGTCATCTCCCTTTAAGATGATTAATATATCCAATTTTTGTTGTATACTTGCTTCAACTTTCCCTAAATTACTTACAACTTGCTTACTCGTATGGTCTTATTATGCTATAACTTTCAAATTATTATTTAAGATTACTCTAAATTCAAGCCATTTCCTTAATTTTATATTGGTATTGATTATAAGTATATTATTCACATTATCATTAATTTCATATTATTTAGTTGTATTGATTGGTCCTGGATCACCAATTGATTATCCAAATTTATGTTGCTTTGATTATAAACAAGGTGATTTAATGCAAGCTCCTGAAATACTTACATCAAGTTCAGTTACAGTTAAACAAAATGGAGGTTATAGATTTTGTAATAAATGTTTAGTTTGGAAACCGGATCGTTGTCATCATTGTTCTAGTTGTAATCAATGTATCTTAAGAATGGATCATCATTGTCCTTGGTTTGCAACTTGTATTGGTTTAAATAATCATAAATTCTTCATTCAATTTTTAAATTATACAACAATATATTTGATTATAACAATTTGTATAACAAGTATAGTATTATATCAATTTTTTTATTTGGAAACATTATCACAAGATTTATTCTCATTACATATATTATTCTTATTCATATTAAGTTTAATCTTTGGATTATGTGTTTTCATATTCAATTTATTCTCAGTTTATCAATTATTCAAAAATAAAACAACTATTGAATCATATGAATTTCAAAGTTATAAATCAAATAAAAATTCAAATCATATAGGTAATATTTTTGATTTAGGTTATAAAAGAAATTGGACCTCGATAATGGGTCATACTTGGTATGAATGGTTATTACCAATAAGAACAACAATACGTTCAAATGGGTTAACTTATGAAGTTAATGAATCAATATATAGATTGATTCAACAAGAAAATGAATTACAACAAAGATTATCTGAATCTATAACAAAACATAGAAATCAGCAGAAACAATTATATAGGAATGAAATATAGTAAAGAAATGAATAATGAATGATAACTTATACGTAAAAATAGTTAATAGTTAATTTAAAAACCATGTAAATTAAAAAGATTGAAAATAGATAACGTTATGACATATAAATTGTAACAACTTAGTTACCCGGCAAATCAAATTCAAATAAATTCAAAATTGAACAACTTAACTATCTAACTTATCTATCTAACAGTATCCCCCTTCTTATTCAATTCAATTCATTCATATATCCATATCGATTAGCTAACTAACTACCGTTGACTAATTGTCATCATGGTGTTTGAACTGAAACCTTTCGATGACCTTGTCGTTGATCCAAAAAGCAAAAAACGTAAGTAAAAACTAAACTAAAGTACTACTATAGTGCCCTATACTAACATATTTCAAATTTTATCTTTTAATTAAGGTGTTGCATATTTTTATGATTCTGATGTTGGTAATTATGCATATGGTGCAGGACATCCAATGAAACCACATAGAATAAGAATGGCACATTCATTAATTATGAATTATGGACTATATAAAAAAATGGAAATTTATCGTGCCAAACCTGCAACAAGACAAGAAATGTGTCAGTTTCATACTGATGAATATATCGATTTTTTAGCTAGAGTTACACCCGATAATTTAGATTTATTTGCAAAAGAACAAGCTAAATTCAATGTTGGTGATGATTGTCCTGTTTTTGATGGTTTATTTGAATATTGTGGTATATCTGGTGGTGGATCAATGGAAGGTGCTGCTAGATTAAATAGAGGTAAATGTGATATTGCAATTAATTATGCTGGTGGTTTACATCATGCTAAAAAATCAGAAGCTTCTGGGTTTTGTTATGTTAATGATATTGTACTTGGTATTATTGAATTATTAAGATTTCATCCAAGAGTTTTATATATTGATATTGATGTTCATCATGGTGATGGTGTTGAAGAAGCTTTTTATACAACTGATAGAGTTATGACTTGTTCTTTCCATAAATATGGTGAATTTTTCCCAGGTACTGGTGAATTAAGAGATATCGGTGTTGGTAAAGGTAAACATCATGCTGTTAATGTACCATTAAGAGATGGTATTGATGATGCAACTTATAGATCGATATTTGAACCTGTTATTAAAAAAATTATGGATTGGTATCAACCTTCTGCTGTTGTTTTACAATGTGGTGGTGATTCATTATCTGGTGATAGATTAGGTTGTTTTAATTTATCAATGAAAGGTCATGCAAATTGTATTAATTATGTTAAATCTTTTAATATACCAATGATGGTTTTAGGTGGTGGTGGTTATACAATGAGAAATGTTGCTAGAACTTGGTCTTATGAAACGGGTTTATTAAATGAAACTTTATTAGATTCAGAATTACCTTTTAATGATTATTATGAGTATTTTGGTCCTGATTATCAATTAGATGTTAGACCTTCAAATATGCATAATGCAAATTCACCAGAATATTTGAATAGAATTTTACTTCAAATTTTTAGTAATTTGGAGAATACTAAATTTGCTCCATCAGTTCAAATGCATGATGTTCCACGTGATCTTGCTGATTTTGATGATGATCCAGAAGAAGATTTAAAAGAATCAATTGATAATAGAGGTGGATCTCAAAAACAAATGGATGAAAGAATTATACATGATAATGAATATTATGATAAAGAAGAAGATTCACAAAAAGTTAAAAATTCAACAGATCATAAAAATGATGATATTGTTAAACAACCTTCTTCTCAACCACAAGTTTCAATTATTCCTCAAAGTTATTATGAAAATGTAGCTGATGAAATGATGAAAGAATTAGAAGATGATGAAAAAAAGGATGATAAAATGGATGTTGATACAGAAACAACTACTAAAACTGATGAACAAGTTGCCATTCCTATTGTTCCTGCTGTTGAATCAGCAGCTGCTCCATCTGTTCCATCTGCTCCATCCACTACTCATGATGAAAAGACTGAATAAGATACTTTTGTCACACTATCTGTGTATTTTACTTACTGTTTATTTTACTTATTATTAAAAATTCTTCTTCTCCGATATCGTTTATTATTGAAAATTTATTTCTTGTAATTCTCTATTCTTCAGTTTCAACTTTAGATTTAACACCATCAGCATTTATACTTCTAAAACCAGAATTAAAACCTAATAGATTATTTATACCTGTAACCCAATCACCTTTAGTTCTAGCAACGCACCAAATACCAGTATTGGTGATATTATTATTAATGGTTGTTGTAGCTGTTGTTTTAATAGTTTCAGGAACATCCCAAGATGGATCTAATATAGCACCTGATTCACTAACAACGTGAATTTCATCACCAGGCATCAATTTTAATTGAGGTATACCATCAACTGACAGTTTAGCAGTACATATATGAGCAGAATTAGATAAACCTGGCTTACCTCTAACTTTAACAACTATATGAGAAGTAGAAGGTAATATTAAAGGTCTAAATGATAAAGAGCGAGGACAAACAGGAGTTAACATTACACATGGAACAATTGGATGAACTATTGAACCACCTGCTGATAATGAATATGCTGTTGAACCTGTTGGTGTTGCAAATATTAAACCATCTGCTGTTGTTGAAGTTAAGAAATTCCCATTGATGTGAATATCTAATGATATTAAACTTGGTAATGAACCTCTATGTAATACTATATCATTCATTGCATGTATCTTTGTATTTTCTGAAGCTATAGTTTTATAAATTGATTCTTCATTAACACCACCATTAGATGGTATATTTGTTGATTTTTTAACAATATGACATTCAAGTCTTTCACGATTTAACATAGTTGCTCGACTTTCAAAAACTTCTTTGAATGCTCTCTTATGATCTGCAAAATCAAAAGGTAATAAAAATCCCAAAGTACCTAACGAAAATGATAATACTGGTGGTACACTTGTATTTGAAAACATTGAAACTGCTCTTAAAATCGTACCATCTCCACCTAATGATACAATTAAGTCTGTCTTTGATACGATCTCTTCATTCGTACCTGTATATATAACATACTTTATCTTTTCTAAATCTGATTCTAGATCCAATGCATCACGGCTTGAATCGAAATCATTCATTATTTCATCTGCACATTCTTGTGTAACTAATACATTACATGATGGATAATCATTATTTAAATGTTTAATGAATTTAACCATTGCTTTACGAACATGTTTTTGCCATGGTTTTTTAACAACTAATATATTTGAAGGTGGCTTCCTCCATAAAAGACTCTTGAAAAATGAGTGTGGATTATTCACATATTCTGGTATATGACGTTGATTTAATTGATTCACTGATAATAAAGATACATTGTTAACCGGTATTGATGTTGATATACTTCTTCTTAAACATTGTATCGTGTTGATATGGTTGCCTTTCAAACACTGATGCGATCTAAGTAATACAGGAGTCTTGGCATATGATAAAAGGTAAGTTATGATCATTGTTGATCTCCCTAAATTAAGGTGTATTTTTTCAAGGTCTATCTACTTATTAGTTTCCCATTCAATTACCACACAACTTCAATCAGGGTGTTTAACATAAATTAATGGCTTGTTAATTTGAATTCTTTTCATCTCGCGATGGCTCAATCAGGTAATTGTTGCACCCCGTCCCATATTTCTATTTCACCATTGTAACACCCCCTGTTTATATTGATTAATGAAGCTGTTTTGGCAATGGTTTTGTGCTTTATCATGGTAATATTTGAGCTAGGATGGGTTGGCTTGCAGTGAGTTTGCGGTGTAGATAGTCAACTAGGTATAATCATACAAAGATAAGTAATCACAGGCACCTTGGGCTATACTTAAGCCTAGAAACTTCAATTGGATATCCAATTGAACCATGAAGACTGAAAAATTCAAGTTTCCATGACTTTCAAGACAATAGGCTATTAATTCAATTGTTTTGAACCCACTCTTGTATATCAATCTATGAAAAATAAATAATTATAAGAAATAAAAATAAAGCAAAAAAGAAATGCGCAAACCCGGAATCGAACCGGGGGCCCAACGATGGCAACGTTGGATTTTACCACTAAACCATTTGCGCTTTTAGATGTTAGTTTTGATAACTCTCTCACTACAATCAGTAAATTTTCCCTGATTTCTTGAAAAAATTGGTATCACATTTTTGACGTTTTTGGCCTTCTGAAGCTTTTTGCCACTCGATTCGGATATTAGCTAAAGTAAGATAGCTTCATTATATGTCATGAAGTAGTTTTCAAAGCTGGAAAGTGGCTGGAAATGGAAATAATGGTAATTTAAAAAAATCACCAAAATCGCTATTTTTCCAAAATTGAATGAAAATCAAAAATGTTATTTTTTCAGAGTTTTCAGCAACGATATCAATACTCTCAGTATTTAAACACTAATATAGAGGTCCAAGAACAGCTTGGATGTACTAAAGGCTTAATTTGATGTTGTTAAGAGTGTTATTACGCTGTCAATACATCCATTGTTTACTCCTTTCCCTTCCAACCTTTCGGTCTAAAAAAGCTACTCTAAATGGACACCGATCGTCTTGCAGAACCAGACTCAGTTGTAAAAAGGATTAAATAGCTTTGAAGTAACATACAACCAATTATAAACCAAGTACAATGCCATTCAATGCTTCTTAAAGGTGTTCAAAAACAAGTTGAAAAAGGAAGTTTGAAAATTGGACGCGTCGATCGACGACATCCATCTTCATCGGGGTGGTTTTTCATTTTTGAGTTTTTTTCTTTCAGTAGTAAAGGTTTAGCATTTCCTTAGCTTAACCTTGGATTGAAAACAATTAAATAGAAATCACAGCATTAAAAGAAGAATGCTTATAGGAAGAAGTTTAAAAAGAGTGTCTCATAGATTGACACCTGTGAAAGGTTCGAAATCTACAATTCATCACAATCACAATCACCTTCAGAATTACAGATTGTTGAAAGTTTCAGCACGACAATATGCAACTAGTTTTGAAACAGGTCAACCAATTCATGAGACAAGACCACACCTTGTGAATCCTGGTGATTTAACAATAGGTATTTCAGCTCAAGAGTATTATTCACGTAGATTAAGACTTGCTGAAAAACTTCCGGCAAAATCAATCGCAATCATTCCTGGTAATTCAATTAAATATGCATCAGGATCTGTGTTTTACAACTTTCAACAAAACAATGATTTGTTCTACTTGACTGGTTGGAATGAACCTGACTCAGTGTGTATTATAGAAAAGAAAACAGATGATTTGGACTCAGTTAGTTTACATATGATTGTCCCTCCAAAGGATGAAAATGCGGAGATGTGGGAAGGTTATAGAACAGGCGTTGATGGTGTAGTTGAAATCTTCAATGCTGATTATTCAACTTCAAATGCAAACTTGGCTAGTTATTTGGGCAAGTTGCTCAACTCTTATAAGAACGTGTACTATGATTTCAATGATGATAAAAAATCAACATTCACAAAGATATTCGATAGCTTGAATTTGAAAGAGAATGCTAACAAACATTCAATTGAAAACCTGTTAAGGGAAAAGAACTCCACTATTAGATCATTGAAACAAAAGATTGCAGAAATGAGAGTAACCAAGTCTAATGCTGAATTGAAGATGATGCGTATTGCCGGTAAGATATCAGGAAGAGCATATAATGAAGCATTTGCCAAAAGTTTCAAAAGTGAAAAAGGTTTACTTGCATTCTTGGAATATAGATTTATTTCAGGTGGATGTGATAAGAGTGCTTATATACCCGTTGTTGCTGGTGGGTCCAACGCTCTGTGTATACATTATACAAGAAACGATAAAATGTTTAGTGGTGATGAGATGGTTTTGGTTGATGCTGCCGGTTCATTGGGTGGTTACTGTGCTGACATTTCAAGAACTTGGCCAGTCAATGGTAAATTCACTAAACCTCAATCAGAATTATATCAAGCAGTGCTAAATGTTGAGAAAAGTTGTATTGAAAAATGTACTGAAGATTCAAATTTTTCAATCAATGATATGCATAACCTAAGTGTTTCTTTAATGACTAAAGAACTAAGAAACTGTGGATTCCATAATTTACAAGATTGGGAAGTTATGAAGTTTTTATATCCACATTATATTGGACATAACTTGGGTCTAGATGTTCACGATTTACCTTCATACCCTCGCAATGCCAGATTTCAAACAGGTCAAGTTGTTACAGTTGAACCTGGTGTTTATGTTCCTGATGATCCTAAATGGCCTAAAGGATTTAGAAATATAGGAATTAGAATTGAAGATGACGTTGCTATTGGCAAGAATAACTATGTCGTATTGACAGCTGAAGCTGCTAAAGAAATTGCCGATATTGAAGCTTTAGCAGAGCATGGTGTTACCACAGAGATAGAAGAAGAAGTCACAGATATTTATAAATTGTTCCCATAAAAATTTCATGATTCATTTTGATATAATATATATATATAAAATATAGATATATACATAGACAGCACGCATAAATCACATACCTACCAAAGTTTCCTACTTACCACCAAAACCGCGTAAAACTATTGAGCTAACTTCCATGGCTCTTGCTTCTGTTAGAACCTCCGAGCTCAATATATTCAAATCCTTCACAACTTCATCAATTTTCGTCTCTGGTTGAACAAAGTCAATGGTTTTTTCAATCTTGTTAACTTTCACATTCAAGTTGAAAGCTGAAATCAAGATGAAGATATCTTTTTCCAATACATTTTCTGGTATACCAAATTTGTCACTCATATGCTTGAAACTAACACTTTTAACTACAGAAAGATAGATGATGTAAGACTTAAATCTCATTAAATTTTTGAAAAGTTGAAAATTTATGGACAATTGATAATCAAACTGGAATTCATCCTCGAGACTCTTTACTGTTTCATTGAATTTCAAGAATTGACAATTCGTATAGAATTTAATCAGATTTTTCAGCAAGAGATCGGATGAAATCGCTTTTTTCAAAACTGGAAGTTGCCAGTACCTTGCCAATTCACTTGTTTTCTTAACTATCAAAATAGAGAAACATATTGTTCTCATCAAGTATTTCAAAACTATCAAATCAGAATGATAATGATTCTCCAAAACATTATTGGCATCCATCCCGTTGATTGCGGGCTCAGTTATAAGAGACTCAAACTCATCCACAAGACTAATATAATTATCATTTAAGAATAAGGTGTAGAGTAAATACCAACGGCAATTCCAGTATGCTATTGTCTCTTCTTCACTCAGCTTCTGTTCACTGCTCAATTTCGGAACATTATCGTACATCAGCATCATCTTATCATCATCATTATCATCACTTTCATCTTTATCATATTCCAATATTTGTTGTAATTTTCGTAGCAAAAAATCATGAAGAGTATGTAAACTGTTGTCATAGTTCTTGTAGATGATCAATGATTCAACTTCTCTGAGAGCAGCACGTTTATGATATATCAAATAGTCTGGGTTGGCATTATATAAGTACGAAGAGTTATCATTAACATGATCTGAAACTCCAGTACACATCAAGAAATCTAAAGCTTTCCTCTCTAGTAGTTTAACAACCGCATTGAAACCTTCCTGACCAACTTCCCTACTGAAAAGTTTATCCAATTCCATATCATACATTATACTTAAGGACTCACTTATATGGGAGTTTGGAAGTGATTTTGAAATACTTTCAAATTTCTCAACATAGCTGGTAACATCTCTTTCATATTTAGATAAACAGTCAATCAATTTTGATGTCTGGTTATAGTATCTATAGTATGAATCTGGCTGTAGAATGATATCGAGCAACCTTTCAATTATTTGAATGTTGGTGGTTGTGAGGTTTGTGAATTTTTGAACAATATAAGACAATCGTTTGATATATAAAGGACCAACAGGGTATTGATTCAAGTACAGGTCTAACAGCTCATCGTTCATGGTTGAATACCAGTCTACTTATGAGTTAGATAGCTCCTCTGACCAGAATGAAGTGCCTACTTGTTATCTGAAAGGTAAAAACATGTTAAAAACATGAAAGTCTCAAGAAGCACAGCCGCGTCGATCGACGCTGAAATTTTTTGAAAACTTAATTTTTTTTCTTGCTTTCTATTAAACTACAATTATTATATATACACTGCTTGAAAGTACTACAAGGGAAGATACGGTTGGTAGTAAGAATCTGGGAGATAGTAACAACACTTAGATTACGATGCTAAGGCGGTTTTTCACCACGTCATGTACAAACACATATGCATTAAAGCTGAAAGATCAGTTGAATCTGGCTGTTCAAAGGAACAAAAAACCTGTTGATTTTGCCAAGTTGAACAAGATTCGTCAAAAAAAGTTAAACGAGAAGAACATGCGGAAGGTGACTCGTGTGTCAGCAAAGGCAATAGTTGAAAAAGAACTCAAAAGAACGTTTGCTGAAGATGAAAAGATAGGACCTGACACGCATTTTTCAGATGAAGAACTTGATACGTTATTAAGGAACAAAAACATCAGACTCAAATATACGATATTAGGAACTTCTGGGAACCAAATAAAAGACTCATTACTTGTTCAAAAAGATGTGGAAAAGTTCTTAGTTAGAAATGAGATTAAAAAGGCGATTGCGTTGGCCAGACTAGCCAGATTTCAAGGTGTATTTGCTTACGGTTCAATTATGAAACACCTATTGAATCAAGGAAAGCTTAACAGCTCTTTGGATTTATTCAACGATATTAAGAAATGGGGGTATCAACCTGATGGGAGAACATTGAATATCTTATTCTCAGGATTTGCAAATTACAAAGATCCATCAACAGGGGATTCTAAAATATCTTCAAATCATGCTGAAAGATTGCATTTTATTTTGAGTAGAGCACTTGAGAAGAAACAGAGTAATCTCTCTATTATACATATCAACTCAGCAATGAAGGCTTTCAGACAGGCAAAACGTCCAGATCTTGCAATAGATACGTTCAACAAGATTTCAGAGTTGAAAGAGAGTAGCTTAATGCCTGATATTAGAACGTATACAGAATTGTTTTCAAGTTTGAGAATCAAAAACTCAGATCTTGAGAAATCTATTGCCATGGCAGATAAAGTCTTTGAAAGGATTCAATCTAACAAGTTTATAGAGATAGATGAAAGACTCATAACGGCTTACAGTTCTGTATTTTTTTTCACTGACGACTTGAGACTAAAAGCAAGAGCTTTGCTTATCTTTAGACAGTGGTTTAGAGTCTGTAATCTTGAAACGATGAACGATACGATTGACATTAAAAAAGCACATGCTTGGAAGTTGACTCCTGGTTCAAAGACTTTACCAAACGATATTGATCTTGAAGAACTACTACTTCCATCTGATTTTGTCAATAAGAAGAAGTCAAAGAGATTTGAACCTTCAGATGTTATAGTGAAAAGATATGACAGCTTGTGCGATTTGCTTGGGTTAAAAAACGATTACCTTGACCCATCTGATAGAAAAAAGAATGCAGGTAACGAAGGTACCAAAACAAAACCTAACTCTTCCAAGAGAAATGATAAGCCAAGTAGTTCGAAAACACATGCCATAGATCAACAAATTGAGGGTGCTACCAATTTCAGAATCAGAAACTTTGTGTAAATGCAATTAACAATTCCATGGGATGGATACTTAATGCTTGTATATACTAGTCACCATAAGTAATAACTGGTGAAACTTTGGGCCTGTATATAGTGTCAATGTTTAATTTTAATTATGCCGATTTTATGACTTATATTATGCAGATACTGTAACGTAGCTTAATGTTCAGGTGTTATAGTTTTAACTCATTTCAGTAGTCTAAAACATCTACACAAATCCCAATGTTTGCTTGAGAGATAGAGGAAAAACTTGATGATGAGGGAAGCGAGGTTGGCTTCCTTCAAGAAAACTACAGGAAGGGTATGAAATTAGGCGATTCACGTTGTGGACTTGAATGAAAATAAGTCATTATATTTACATACAGAAACAAACAAATATTCTCAAAACCAAGCCGTACATTGACTTGGAGTTGCACTTGCTGTGTAGCTAACGTAAACAGTGGATAACGTTGTAGCTGGGAAAGTTTTCGAAGTTGCAATAGGAAAATCAACAAAGGAACTATTTGCAACTTGTGCAAGCTCAACTTGAGAGCATTTTCCAAACGGAGAATTATTGTAATAGACTAATTCATATTCATCCTCGTCGTTAAGAGAAGCAGCAAACTCTCCTATTTTGTAATTGATTAGCATCATATTATCATCGTTAAAGGTAACATTGTGCTTTTTGTCTTTTTTCTTGTTCATCGTAACTTGATGACCCGATTTGAAGTTCATATACATTCCCACCCCAAAACCAGAATCATCGGGGTAATAGATACTATCGTCTTCTAGATATTAGTAAGTCTGGATCGGATTTTCCACCAACAGGATGATGTAGGTACTTTCTTCAGTCTCGTATTGTAATTGTAGTCCATTAGAGCAGAACCCTCGGACACTGCATATATAATATATTCGTAGGGGGTAGCAGAAGCGACAGAAGCGAACAGTGCCCTTGCTGCTAAAGTAATGGTCTTAGTGAAAAATTACATTTTGGTATTTGAATGTTGTTATGTGGATCGTTTTTGTTAATGGAGTTTCTGATCTTGAATGAATAAAGTAACAAGTGGTGGAATACATGATTCTTTTGCACCCCTTTTTGAGTAGTTTAAACTAAATACTACCCCTGCCCCCAAGTCCCCACGCAGCCGCAGTCCTTATCTTTCACACAGCCTGTTTTCCCCGGATTAATCACGGGCAGGGAAACTAAGCCTCCCAAGAAGAGTAATGCAGGGCAGGGAACCGCAGTGCTGCCACCTGGAGGCTGAATTGATTCAGTGTTCAATAATCAAGCTCCTGTTTGTGCAGCTTGTATACTCAGTAAATGGAACGGGAACAAATTATCATCGAAACAGAGAGATGATACACTCGGTTAAGTGGGAATGAGTTTTTGGGGCACCGTATAAATTGATAATCCTGATTATACCCCTGAAATTGCCAATGTCGAAAATCTATGGAATGGCGTTGAATTTTGGGTTGGGTTTCCGAAGATACTCTATTTGAGACGTTGCTCAAAACTGCTATTGAAAAAGGGAACCGTTTGTCAAAAGCGTACCTTATTTAGGATGCATTCCAGCTCTTGTAAGCGAGCCTTTCTTTTTTGAATAAGATTCAATATCAATGACAATTTGTAGCTCGTTAAGTTTCAAAGGTTTTGGGAGTTTGGTCTCTTTGGGATGACGAAGTTGTTAACTAAGGGGTTATTATTGGTGTCCTCTGTTTGGTAGGTAGCTGGAGAATGTTGAAAAATGTTCAACTGAGAAATTGGCTAATTTGAATTTTCAGATGGTGAGGGGCACAGCTACCAAAGCCCATACTGTACTTATAAATATCTAAGAATCAAAGCACTCTGCAAAGGGTTATAAGGTGACAATGGACTGCTTCACTCGGGAGAAAATTACAGTGCCTTGCAGGTATTATGTTATCCAGTGTCAGTAAAAACTATAATCAACAGCAGAGCCAAATTCTAATGAGAGCGAACAACAATTGAACTACGAGTAGCAAAGCTCTAGCTTTTTCTAATTATATAATGAACTTGTTTGCTTTTTAGATCAGAAATAACAAATTGTAGATCATCGAAGATGCCGTACTATATATATATAGCTATTCAGTCGTCTGTCAACGCTATGCCTAGATTGTCACTAACTAGCCTGATTAGTTTCAATTATGACTGTTTGATTAATAAGCTTGTCCATGTTTAGTTTTTATTTGTTCTTGACACATACTTCTGCTACTACTAATTTGCAATGTGTATCTCCTTGCATCTAAAACCTACTCAAGACCACAGCTCAGGTCTCTGACCAGTTATTGAGCTTTAGCCCACTGCTACCCACTTCAGTTATATATTGATGCTGTTTCGATGATGGTAGAGCAACATAACCTCACCAACAAGATCTTTTAGAACGGAAACAACAACGACCAGCTCTAATGAATGGTTATCGGATGTAATAGAATGTTCAGCACTATAACAGCGTGAGGGGTTATGAACCAGATCTATTCCGTATGAAATCTCCTTAAGGTCACACTTCAAGCTGGTAGTGACAAGCACTTTATATTTATATAGCCTATATAGTTACTATCAGAATGATGCAAGTAAGTAGGTAAATATATTCTCGATGAGGATGAATCCTTCGCCCATTGAATAGAGCAATCATCCTGATAGAAGCTATGTATGCTATATAATTATATAATTAACAATGATTGTCCTATTGAATGGACGAAGATTGATTCAACCCCATCGAGAATATATCACCATGATTATTATCAACCAGACAAGAAAAATCCAAATAATAATAATAATAACTTTCATTTTCGATGGGGCTAAATCAACCCTCGTCCATTTAATAAGACAACCGTCCTGATAGTAACTATGTAGGCTATATAAATATAAAGTACTTATCACTACCAGCTTGAAGTGGGACCTTGAGGAGATTTGGTTATGTATTGATATTGATTCTGAAATGTACTAGTTTCAAATAAGGTCACGTTGAGTGAACAACTAACCAGATGTACAATCATCTAAAACTTCTCCAACCTGCATTAAAAACCTTCAATTCGACGTAGAACTCTTTAGAATAAAACTCGTAATAAAGGAAAAGCATATATCAAGAACCAGTACTGAATCTTAGTGATTATGGAACTGGTATTCGTTCTATAAGCTCAAACGTTTGATGGGCTTTCATTTCAAAAGTTCAAGTTTGTTTTGATGTTATGTGATTGTTATATGATGTATGTAGTTCTCATTGCAATTTGTGTTTTTCTTTTTTTTCCTTTTTTTTTCATTATTTTTGACCCTTTTTTTTTTTCTTTCTGATTCTACAAAAGAAATTTCTCTTCTCCTGATAGGGACCAGTTAGGTTTACAGTTATATAGTCTATCTCTACACTACTGGAATGTTTGTTCTATTGAATTTTCAACCTCATGGGGAATATAATTATTACCATCTAGAAAAAAAATCGCAAAAAAAAAGGCAAGGACAAAACTTTTCCTTTCAGTGTAGTGCAATGCCCCATACATCAATGTGAGATGAATTTGAGCCATATTTCCCAATGCTCATGAACAATATCACCTTATAATGAATCTCAACTCTCATGATAACATGGTAATCATACAGTGGAAGTTCTGAAGATCTCCGTCATCATAATAATAATAATAATAATAATAACAATTGGGCAACATCTTGAAACAATTAAAAATCAAAGTTCAAGAATCACCACATAGATGACATTTACATCAAGGAAGGATAAGGAAAAGCACAAGCAGAAAAAAGGAGTAGGAGCAATAACAACAGATATGTTTATGGTTACTTGTATATCGTTCACCTTTGTAGAGAATGGTGTGTTTGTATGACTCTTGTAATAATTCCGGCAATATTTGTCGGAGATACAGCTTTTGAGTGTATCTCACGTGATCAAATAATATTTNATTGAGTTTAATCGGTTTTGAGATCAGAGTGATGAGAACATCACACAGATCATGACAATGAT
>KV453865.1:52837-125908 GCA_001661425.1 Ogataea arabinofermentans
TTAGTTATACGCACTACTGTTGTTGATAAATGGACGCAGTCACAACGGTTACTCATTAATCGATGGAACTCAGGATTAGAGACCCTGAACACGACCTGGAAAATTTTCGGTACAAATACAGGTCAGTTTCACTTTTATACTTTATATACTCTTTATCTTCCTAGAAGAACTAACGGAATTCGGTTTACTAATCATACCTCATTGTCTCTTCTATATATAGGTTGAATACAATTATTCTATATATTTAACCCTTAACTACCGAAAAGGTAAGTACGACATTTTACTTACCCGTTGAGGGCGAGAGCCATTCTCTACCTTTACTATACTTTGGATTATTACCTCTCCATTCCCATAACAATTGTACTGGACTGAGGTGGCAAATATCTCATAATATTGTTGATATTGATTTAACTCATTTGGTGTTGTTTGCGCCGTAGTGCGTTCGTTAAAGCGTTTCTCTATATTAAGATCTATTGTAGTTGCTAATCGCTCTCGATGTTGAATCAATCTTGCCTTTTGTCGGTCTGCCTTCATGCAATATTTGGTCGTTCGTATTGATTCATCCTCCAATCCCCCAAAAGCTCCATAAAAAGTTCAAAAATTTTGATTTTAGTATAAGAATCACACGGTTGGTCAATGACCCGTACTCCTTCCTTATTAGCTCAGTTGGTAGAGCGTTCGGCTTTTAAGGATAATCGAATTTCGAGAAGTCGACCGAAATGTCCAGGGTTCGAGCCCCTGATAAGGAGTTACTTTTTTTTGAACTTTTTTTTTTTTTTTCTGTCACTAACCTAGAGAGGTAGTTTTCTAATTTTACAAATTCGATTGTAATCAGTTTAGGTTTGGAACAAATTAAACTACATATCTCCTATAGAGCTAAAATACCAATAAGAATCTACCCATGCTTTTTTCAACACATCCCTCGTTTTTGTGAATCCTCTTTCTGAAAACACTCCCAGTGATTTGCTTTGGTTGGCAAATCAGCACGTCCAGGAGGAAACGAGAGACGTTGATAATGACAGTATTTGTATCTAACTTCAGAGCCAGTATGGACGCTGACGGTAGGCCGTATCACGCAGTTGTTCATGACTTTGCGAGGAGCCATTTTCTTTGTAGCTACCCGATACGCTATCATCACTCATATCATAGTCTAGCGATAGTTGCTGCTGCAACAGCTCCCTTAAATAAAGCTCCTTAGATGCCTGCATCATTATGGATATTGTTCTTTCTAGTTTGAAGGATAAAGCATGTTAGTAAGCTATAATAATTAGTTTGATGGAAAATGGAAGCTGAAGAACGTACCGTGTATTTCAGATGTTATTTTGTGAAATTGATGCTTCTTGAGATGCTGCTGCTGTTGAGCTTGGATCACTGTATATGATTCATTAAGATTACTCATTGATTGTTGCTCGCCATCATCCCCAAACACGCTGGCTCCTCTCTTTTTGCTGTTTGTATTTGACACGGTCTGAAAAGAATTCGGGACCGGTGAACTCATCGGCTGACAGTGAGCGTTCGCATTGCCAAAATATTGTGTGCTATCTGAACAGGAGGAGATCATGATAAGATTAGATTAGACTAGACAAACTGAGCAAATAGACATAACTGACTAGAGGGAAGCAATTAGCAATTACCAGGTGACATTTATCTATCTATCTTACTTCTTGAACGCGTCATATTTTCCAATCTGCACCGCCACAAACACCGCCTCAAAGTGGGGAAATTCCATGCGCCGCAAACGTGGCACAGCTGCCACACACCGTGATTCCATTTACATGGCTTTGGCTCTTTCTTACATAGCAATCGATGTTGCTTTCATGATTGGCAGACTATAACGCACTCATCCTTCAAACATGTCTCAAGACAACATTCATAGTAACACTAGAGATCTTGAAGAAGACGAAGCCGAAACTTTGTTATCGAGACCACACTCATCTTTGTCAAGCCCTTCAAACCATATCGATCAACCTGAAAGACCCATCAGCTCCATGGGAATAGATACGATGGATTCCACCAACCTCTACAATCCGGTCAGATCAACTGCTTATATTATCATTCTTACAATGATTGTTGGTGCATTACAGTTGGCCTGGTCTGTGGAGTTCAGTGAAGCAACCCCCTTCCTGCTTTCGCTTGGGATTTCCAAGCATGTATTGGCACTGATATGGCTGGCTGGTCCTTTGTCTGGAACATTGGGACAGCCAATTGTTGGACTACTAAGTGATAAATGTGATATGACCATTGGTAGACGGAGACCATTTGTTATTGGTGGATGCTTAGCGACAGTTGCTTCTTTACTTTATTTGTCACACTCCGCTACAATAGTTGGTTGGTTTGTTCCGGGAAACGATATCACATTGATCAACAAATGGACTGTTCCATTTGCATCAATTGGAATCTACGTTTTAGATTTTTCAATTGCTGTCATTCAAGCTTCTTGTAGAGCTTTAATAGTTGACGTGGTGCCTACAGATCAACAACAGATTGCCAACGCTTGGGCCGCTAGAATGATAGGTATTTTCAACATTTTAGGATTCTGGATAGGTACTTTAAATTTGAAGAGTCTATTACCATTTTTGGGGGATACACAATTCAAGGTCTTGAGTATATTAGTGTCCACTATCATGATCGTTTTAGTTAGTTTTTGCTGCTATGTTATCAAAGAACGAAATCCGAGAACGGATGTGACGATTCGTTTAGAGCGCAAGAAACAACAGAGGCAACTCAAAGAACTAGGAATTGATGAAAAAGAAACAAACATTTTCATAATTATTCGCTCCTTTTTCAAGCAAGTGATCAGTTCCGTGACTAGATTACCAAGACAGGTGAAAGTTGTTTGTTATGCTCAATTCTTTGCGTGGATAGGCTACTTCCCTATGCTATTTTATACTTCAACTTACGTCGGTGAGTTGTACTTGTATGAACTTGGATATAATAACCCACAGATACTCCCACCTGATCAACGTCAAGAGCTTTTGGATGAGGGTACTCGCCGTGGTACATTGGCTTTGTTAGTCCATGCTATAGTCACACTAGTTGTTGATCTAGCACTACCGTTCCTCGTTGACAACTTCAAATCTAATAAATATATTAACGTGCGTACAATGTGGATTTACTCTCATATTGTTTTTATCATAGCTACTTTAAGCACGTTTTTTATAAGCACTTCCACCCAAGCAATTGTGCTGTTTGGTTTCCTTGGTATTCCTTGGGGTTGTGCAGTTTGGATTCCATTTGTTCTGATCAGTGAGGAAATCAGTAGAATCAAAGACATAAAGGCGGAACAAATATACGAGAAACAGAAGAAACAGATGGAAAGATTGAATGAGCATGACAGTCAGGAGTTTGGAGATGACTCTGAAAGTGAAAGAACGAGAGTTGCTAACGATTCAGCTCCTTCAATATATTTGAATCATAAGTTGGTGGTGAAGTATGATGATTTAGAGTATGATTCTGGAATCTTATTAGCGATTCATAACGTTTTCGTCTCTGCTCCTCAAATGCTATCGTCTTTGGGTTCATCTGTTCTATTTGCACTATTCAAAACTTCCGATCCAGATGAATATGATGATTCTCTGGGCTGGATCTTCAGGATTGGTGGTATTGTCTGCATTGGAGCTTTGATACTAAGTACAAGAGTTAAGAGTAAGCAAGACCTTCTCGAAGAGGATGAACATGAACTTTCTGATTTCAGTTAGGTATGGGCTTTTTTATTTTGGCGTTTTTTTGATTTCTATTTCACTTCAGTTTTGTTAATTTGAATTTTATGTATGACGATTTTTTACTATGTTACCGAAAAGGTGGGAAAGAAAAAGAAAATTGATGTTTTTTTTGCGAATAAATTGAAAAAAGATGGATCTTATGTTTTTGATTTGGAAAGACGAAATGAATTCAAAATCCAGTAAAATTTCCTAGCTCATAAACGTACCCTAGGCATAATTTAACATGTTCAGCAATATGTAAAAAGCTCAACTTTTCAATAGTATCTTGTGTGGTATGTATATAAGGACTATCTAATCCAAACTTGGACTCAGTGACAAAACTAGAGGGGAACCCATTGATCATTGCACTGTAGTGATCAGAGCAAGCATACCCACACTCAGTCTCTAAGTATGGAATTGAACAATAGTCATCTATAACATCTTTAACAAATTCACTCAACCAAAATGAAGTATAATCGGTAATTATACCAAAATGCTCTGGATATCCTTTTTCCAAAGATTTGGCCGAATAACCAGTCATATCTTGTTCCAGCATAGCCACAATCTTTTTATTGGAGAGGGAGGAGTAAGTACTAAAAATATCTAACGAACCGAGCATTCCACCTTCTTCAGCAGCATAGAAGTGAAACTCAATAGTGTTTTCAAAAGTTAGATGATTATCAGTAATAATTCTTAAAGTTTCCAAAACAGTCACAACTCCAGAACCATCATCATCAGCACCTGGTGCTGCCAACACCTGTGGCCATAACAAATTGATGGAGTCCGCATGGCAACCAATCACAATAGTGTTCTGGTCATCAGAGCTGCCATTGATGGTGAATATATACGATGGTTGAGGGAAGCTTCCATGGTCAAAAATGGTAAGGTTATAGTTGTCTGCAAGAGTTACCATACTAATCAACTTATCGTATAACCAAACTGAACTTTCCATAAAACGCTCCGACTTATAATACCTGGAATGAAACCCACTAAATTCTTTCAAATTTGTATACAGTTTTTCGGTATCAATTTCAGATATTAGACTTTGAACTTCCTTTGGATGAAAGCCTGTCTTATTGGGATAGTTATACAAAGGTACTGGCTTTGCCAAAACTATGGGAGTGCTGGAGTCCTCATTCAGAAATAGATGGTCATTTTCTGGGAATAAAAGATTTTTGTACTGCTTCGTAACATCTAAGAGTTTGATACCTGCTCTTTTCAGCTCCAACTTCTTTGCTTCTGTTGATCTTTGGATCTCGTTTTCTTTCAATGAAATCATGCAAGGCTCATCAGTTGAGAATAAAGGGAACTGTGGGATGAGAGGGAACGCAATTGCCGTGATAGATAGCACAAGCACGGCAAGTGATTTAGATTGAATCTTCATTTCTTGATGTAAATAGAAGAGGGCTTTTCAAATATAATACTATAGCTAGAATTCAGAGCTGATATCACAAATCGTATGTACATTATAAAAGAAGTTTTCTTTAAAAGATTGTTGAGGTTGCTTTTAACATTGGAGAAGCATTGTGCGGCTCTCCTTATCATGAAAGTTTCAGATCACATAATCAGCTTTTGATGGGTGTTCCGTTGGGAAGGGTAACACGACAATCACTGACACAGAGGCATGTATGTAGACTCTAACGCTAACTACTATAGGGCATGATTTTATATCTTCTAGAATTGTATATTAATGACTAAAGGGAATAAGGAAACAAGCCAAACAACAAGTTGGCGATATAATTAAACATGAGAAATAGTGTATAAAATACTGGGATGGAAACTCATTCACGATGAATGAGACCAAAGGGGGCAAGCAATCAAAATATCAAGCATAGAAATCTTCTAAGCTTTAGCCTCCTCAAGTGCTCTCTTGACATTACCAATATGGTTGATAGCAGAACCAGCAGTAAAGAAATCAATTTGATCCTTTGACATGGTGTGCTTACATTCAATATCGAAAGTAGAGCCGTCCTTCTTTGTGACTCTCACTTTCAAAAATCCTCCATTATCTCCACCTTTGGCAACCATGTCCTTTAGATCAATTGTAGTTAAAATATCACCAGAACTTAACTTATCGTAATCAGCTTCATCAGCGAAAGTAATTGGTAGCATACCTTGCTTCTTCAAGTTGGTCTCGTGAATTCTAGCGAATGATTTAACTAAAATGACTTGACCACCTAAGAATCTAGGAGATAGGGCAGCATGCTCTCTTGCAGAACCCTCACCATAGTTATGTTCGGCAACAACACACCATGATCTACCTTCTTCCTTCCATTTCATCATCAATTCAGGAATACCATATGCAGTTCCATCGTAGTCATAAGCAACATTAACTTCACCAGTTTCTTTATTTTGGGCACCGATCAAAGTATTGTAGGAAATATTCTCTAAATGACCTTTATATTTCAACCAAGCACCAGCAGCAGAAATGTGATCAGTTGTACATTTACCTTCAACTTTCAATAGAACGGCAGTAGATAGCTCTTCACCATTCCATGGTAAAAATGGTTCTAGTAATTGTAATCTATCAGATTCTGGAGAAACATTGACTGGAACTTCAGGCTTTGGCTTTGGTTCTAATTCAGGGTAGAATTCTTCACGTCCAGAAATGAAACCACTCGATGGTAGCTCTTCACCGTTTGGAGGTTGGAATTTGAAATCTTCACCGTTTTCCAACTTGATAGAATCGGTCATTGGATTGAAACCCATATCACCGGAATAGATCATAGCTGTGACAATATCAGGAGATGTCAAGAAGTTCATTGTATTTCTGTTACCATCATTTCTAGCTCTGAAATTTCTGTTGAATGAGGTGAAGATAACGTTGGTATCTTTTGGAGCAGAGTCACCTCTGTCCCATTGACCAATACATGGACCACATGCATTAGCTAACACAACAGCACCGTTATCTTCAAAAGTAGAAATCAAACCATCTCTCTCAATGGTAGCTCTGATTTGTTCAGAACCCGGGGTGACAAAGAATGGAATCTTTGGTTTTAAGCCAACATCAGCAGCTTGTTGAATGATAGATGCAGCTCTAGACATATCTTGATATGAGGAGTTAGTACAAGAACCAATCAAACCAGCAGTGATATTTTCAGGCCATTCATTTTCTTTTGTAGTTTCTTTTAATTTGGATATTGGAGTTGATAAATCTGGAGTGAATGGACCGTTAACACTTGGTTCAAGAGTATTCAAATCAATTTCAATTACTTGATCGTATTCAGCACCTGCATCAGCAGTCATGAAACCATAATCTTTGTTCACCTGTCTAGCTAGTTCAGCAATAGGTCCTCTGTTAGTTGATAACAAGTATCTGTAGTGAGCATCCTGCATTGGGAAAGTTGAAGTAGTGGCACCAATTTCAGCACCCATATTACAAATGGTAGCCATACCAGTACAACTCAAAGTCTTGACACCTTCACCAAAATATTCAACAATGAAACCTGTACCACCTCTAACAGTCAATAAACCAGCCAAATGTGTAATGACATCTTTAGGAGATGACCAGCCTGATAATTCACCAGTTAGTTTGACACCTAGAACCTTAGGAGCTTTCAATTCCCAAGGTGTACCAGTTAATGCATCGACAGCATCAGCACCACCGACACCAATGGCGATGGCACCTAAACCACCAGCATTAGGAGTATGTGAATCGGTACCTAACATCATTAAACCTGGCACACTGAAATTTTCCAAGACAATTTGATGAATAATACCTGAACCTGGTCCCCAAAATTGAATACCATATTTTTCACCACAAGATTGTAAGAAGTCAAAAACCTCTTTATTTGTAGCAATGGATGATGCCAAATCCAATTCAGCACCTTCTTTCCCCACAATTAAGTGATCACAGTGAATGGAACCTGGAACAGCAGTTGATGCCATACCACAAGTCATAAATTGAAGTAAAGCCATTTGGGCAGAAGCATCTTGCATAGCCACTCTATCTGGATTCAACTTCAAATACTTCAAACCTCTGATATCTTTAGTAGTAGTACTTCCACTTAATTCTTCAGGATTCACTAAATGTGAATACAAGATTTTTTCAGCCAAGGTCAATGGTTGATCATTTAGGATTCTCTTGACTTGAGACAAGTTCTTGATCAACTTAGCATATGGTGGAGTTCTAGATTCATAACCTTCAGGAGCCTTAATTTGGTCCAATGTGGTTGCAAAACTACGCAAACCACTGGAAACCGCTCTCGAGGTTGTTGATCTAATTGTTCTTCTCGCAGCTAACATTATAGGGGATACGTTTCAAACAAAGCGATAACTGAGGAACAACAGATCAAAGAAGATGCAAAACGAGACAATCGAGTCAGTTTTGATCAAAACAAGTATAGACAACACGGTGAAAACTGGGGAAGCTCAAACTTCCAATAGTATTACACGATTCCTCAGTTAGTCATCAGAATCACTAAAAATTTTTCAAAATAGAAGTCGTGCAAAGCACACAAATTTCAATGTCTATTTCGACGCGTCGCTGGAGATATAGAGCTATTTCTCTTACCTATATGTATTCGTACTTATCTATATGCTATTGATACACAGCTAGAATAGATCATCAAAATAGTCCACCGGATCTGCGTCGAATCTTTTCCGAGGCAAATCCCCGCCATTCAATGGAAACCCAACAGTCTCTGAATTGGGGCTGAAACTGATATGTTGTTCCCTAACGTTGGTAGCCATCTGTTCCCTTATTAACTCAACTCTAGCCATCTCTTTGATGAAGGGTGTCACATCAGTGTTTAATGAATAAACGGGAAGCTTGTTGAATACTGATCCCACATTGGCATCGAGGTACTCTTGTGATGAGAAGTACCGACGAGTTTTGTGTCTTGAACTTGATGATGTGTACTTTGTGGTGTAAAAGTCTAAGATCAAATATTTATCAACTTCGGTTGGTTTCTTCTGCACCTTTGTGAAATCGGAAGACATTCCTGTTGGATTCAAAGTAGATTGTGAGTATTTGTATTCGTAGGTCTTTGAAAGACTCAATAGTTGATCAAGATCGTTACCCTTATCAATCGGTTGTGGTAGCTGTTGTTGTTCTTCTTGTTCTTTGATCTCAACCAGGCCTCCTTCAATTTTATCGACTGAATAACCCTTCAATTGTAACTGTTGCAAAGCCCCTCTCAAGTCTCTTTCTTTAGCTAGCCTTTCCAAATATTGTGAATCAAATATCACTCCCATGTTAAGACCAACTAAATCCAAATACTCAACCATGGATTTTTCCTTAACTTTTGAAAATCTGTAAACTGTGGACTCGTTGAGAATATGTGATGGGATACAGGATAAGTCTGATGTAGTGAACACCACAGGTCTATAAGATAGTGTCAATAACTCTACAACACCAGACCAAAAGTCCTTGTCTGATTCTGCTTCATCAATCAAATCAACGTCATCAAATAATATCAATCCCTTTTCTCCATCATCTGTATCGGTAGCATTTCCCTCATCATCATTTTCTTCATGATCCTGATCATCGCCATCATCATTCCCACCACTGGCACCATTGACTACGGACGTGGTTCCTATTTGTTTTAAATGGAATATGATATCCTTCTTAGCTCTACCTTGTCCACAATTCAGCTCAAATATAAATCCTTTCAACTCTTCTTTAACGATAGCATATAAAGCAGATGTTTTCCCACATCCTGTCGGCCCTTCGATGATCAACGAGGGTACAAATGAAGACTGAGTTTCCAGATCCTCGTCATATTCAGTTGCATCGCTATCGAATGAGTCATCATCTATGAAATCAGCTAGCGAGTCATCATCATAGGATGTATTTGACTTCCCACGCTTAGCCTTTGATTTCTTCTTCAACAAGTTAGCACGCTTGTTGCGATCCACTCTTTTAAGACGTTTATAGGATTGGGTTATCCAGTTAAATAACTCCGTCCTCACTGATTCCGGTTGTAAAATTTGTGTATGTGAAGTTGGGCGGAATAAATCACACCATTGTGATGCCATATTTGAGAAATTGTTGCGTAGAAGGTGTGGATAATGAGAAGAAACATTTTTGTATTTCTTTGATGCAATTGATGATACACTTGTATCTGGATGATAAATGTGGCTAGTTGAGATACGTGGTAGAGACCCATACATACTTTTATAATTGGACATGAATTGTTCGTGCTCTGATATGGTGGTTTCTAGTGGATCAGGCATGCCTTGGGGCTTTGCTTTTTTTGTGAGATGTGTTAGAAATGGGGAAGCCGAATCGTAAATTGAATCATCAGCTTTATCGTAGATCAAGAAATGATCTTTTCTCAATACCGGAACTTCCAATAGTCTTTGTTCTCGTTCGTGTTTGAGATTCATAGATGCTGACTTGCTGTTTGCTTTTATCACGCGAGACGAAACCTCATTAAAAAACGAACTCAATGGTTTCAGCTCCTTATTTTTCACTTGTGATAGATGTTGTACATCTGGTGTTATCTTCACTTGCAGGGCTTTCTGCAGCTTTTCAGGGTTGACCTTCAATGTAACTAGTAATGTATCTGATTTGAGTTTGGTAGAGCGTATGTCAAATCTCCCTCCTTTGAGAAATGATAGGGGGTTCACCTTTGTATTTATTTGTGGTTCGTAACCTGTGTCTGATATCTCTATAACTTCGGGCACTTGTATTTGCTGTTTTATCAATGATGGTTCATCTGATTTATCAGGCGACATTTTTAGCTTTTGGCTGTCCAATTGTTTCAGTTTTTCGGGTGCCACCTTAAATTTAACACTATGTGGATCAACTTTCACAGTTTTCGTTTTAGGTCGTCCCAAGATTGATGCAATTGAGACACCTACACTTTTCTTTGGAGGTTCCATTAGAGATGATGAGTCCAAATTCGTCACTTTTTCTTCTGTGATAGTGACAGGTGAATCGTCATCTTCGATGAGAACCACATTCTCACTATTATCTATCTCTTTAGTAGTCTTACAGATCTTTTCATCTCGGGATTTCATCATTTTGAAGATCTCCAATGGTGTCTTCTTCTTCCTGGTACCACAATCAATTGCTCGCTGATCTATATCAGGCTCATCTGAGTTGATTATTATAGGATCCATCGTTGACATTCTTCAAATGCATGTAGAGTAACCACACACTAGCAGCCCTCCTTTATATTTAGCTTCAATTCCAACTACAGTACAAAGACACCAGCTCTTAGGTAACTTGAACTTGGCTTGATATATATCTAGAGCAAAGCACAACACCAAAAAGCGTGTCTTGAAGTAACAAAGACGCGTCCATGCAAAGTCGATCGACGCGATGGAAGTTTCATTTTATACTCATCATACAGGATATATAGTTATTGATCGTTATAGTTGGTTCGTTTGTCGTTGTTTTCATTCCTATTAATCATATATAAACTACATAGAAGATTTGTTAGTTAGTGATGTACATAGCATCGATCTTCTTCAAGGATGGACCTAGTGCTAATTTAACCTTACGTCTGTACACTGCTGGTCCATTCAACTGTAATGGGTTACCTTCAAAATAAACAGTTTCTAACTCTGGTAGCTTCCCTAGCTGTTCAGAGATATTTTCGAAAGAGCTTAAGAGGTTATACGAACACCAAAGATCCGTTAGTTTGGTTAAATGACTTAGATTAGACAATTTTGATATCTTATTGGATGTTATATCTAGAGTGTTTAGATTCTTCAAATTATCTAACCCTTCCAACTCTGTCAAATTATTATGCGACAAGTACAATTCTTCAAGGTTGACCAAACCTTCCAAATTCTCCAATTTGCTGATACCATTTGACTGTATTGATAACACACGCAAGTTTGATAGGTTATTCAAGTTTTCCAATCTTGTGATTCTATTTTTACCCAACCATAATTGTTCCAATGATGGTAGTTCCAAAAGTTCCTCTGAGATGTATGAGATTTTATTTCCTCCTAGTTCAAGATTTTCCAATTTTGTCATTTGTTTCAAACCTTTTATTTCATGGACTCTATTTTGAACAAAGTATAAATTTTCAATCTTAGTCAAGTTTTCCAGATGTTTAATCGTCTTAATGTTATTGAAAGATAAATCTAGCATGTTCAAGTTGGGAAATTCGTTCACATGTTTGCTGATATGTGTGATTCTATTATCATAAACATCCAATTCTTCTAATTTTTCTTTACCTTGCAAAACTTTCAAACCATTTAATGATTCTAATAAGTTATCACGTAAAACAATACTCTCTAAGGAAGTGAATCTTGAAAGATTCAAAGATTCGAGATCTTTGATCTTATATTTGATCAAATCAATATATGCAATATCATCGGGCAAATCTTGTGTTAACTCGGCATCAGATGGTAATATCTCAGGTGTAGAGTCAGGAATTTCAGTGAGACCATACTGTGACTGTAATTGCTTGACACGTTCGTCCTTTTCAATATCTTCCTTTTTAGCTTGAAGATCTTTTTCATCCAAATGTTCATCTAGGGTATTATCAGAAAAAGGTTCCTCATCTGAAGACGAATTGTGATTATTTTGCTCAGTAAGTGACATTTTGTTTAGCTTTTGACTTATAATTTGGTCTTCGTCTTTTGACATTCTGTTGATGTAATTGCTTCCAGCCCTTTGATTGACGGTCGGAAGTGTAAAAAAATGATCTCTTTGAAGGGCAACTTTCACTTTTGAAGTTGATTCGAATGATTTTTTCTAGTTGATTTTATGGTGCAAAGGTGTACTGCTACTATAAAGAAATCTCTTTTTAAGCGGCTGTGTTTGGTATAGTGGGTGATCTTAGGCGTAGTTTGCAGACAAGAACTTAGGTGGTGTTAGTAGAGCCAAATGGTCCTGCTACTGAATGAAAGCCAGTAATTACAGTGTAGATTTCGCGGTCATGGAATGAATTTCGATGAACAGGCTACCGGGGTGGTGGTAGCCTGGTAGGTAGTTGTGGTAGTGGTAGCAGACGTAGAGGTAGTGGTGGATGCAAGAGAAGCACACCTAAAATAAAAGATCAACTGCATCAAACAAAAACAAGAACAAGCATACCATAATTACATGAATAGATAGGTGACAATGCAGCTGCATTAAAAGCAGTGCAAACTGCAAAGTCGAAAAACAACTCAGAAGCAGTTGGCTGCCACACCAACCGGCACTAAAGGCCCCATTTTTATTTCATATAGTGCCGAGAGCCGGCGAGAGCGAGAGAGACGATCGATGGTTGGCTAACGTTGATTCGATCATTAGATTTCAACCATTGTGTTAGTGTAAGTGCCGAATGCTCATCTGTGTAGTTGTAGAAATGGCCAATGACTTCTGTGAATACCTACTTGACTATATACTTATATGTTTATCTATTCAGTTAACTATCAGTTCAAGCAAACAGGTCCTTAATTAGTAATTAAAGTTGATTTATGTATAAAGTATATATATGAACAAAATAGTGGCTACAAAATAAATCTAGAAAGAATAATAAAAGAGGGGACAGTAGAGGGAAGGGAGGATATATACTACATAATATATGATCATATTATCGATAATAGTTGACATACACAGTATCAGAAGTAGTCGCAATCCATCCATCCATGCTAAAAGCTACCGTTAAGCAACATATGCAGTTTGGAATGGAAAAAAGGACAGATAAATATATAATATAAAACACAATACCACAATGAATCGATTCAATTCAATGCAGTTCTATCAAAGTGATGTAACTTAACGGATTTCATGATCCAATGTTTCTTGTGTAGGCATGTAGTTGGCTAAAACGTAATCAACACATTGACCAACAGATCTAATCTCATTAGCAGCCTTATCATCAAAAACAATATCGAATTCTTCTTCCAATGCAACTAAAGCATCATTGTAGTCTAATGAATCCATACCTAAATCCTTTATGAATTCAGTTTCAGGAACTATTTGATCACCAGAAGTTTTCTTAGCAAAAGAATTCAAAACGGAAATTGAACGTGCTAAAACATCTTCTTTGGTTAATGTGGAACCAGTAGCCATAAATCTCACTGGTTGTCTAAATTGGAATGAGACTCTGGTGGCAGCATTGGTGATTGGTGGAGAACATCTAAGTGCTGTTCTAGAAAGGTTTCTTAAAGTTTGGCTGAGCATTGTAATAGTAGGTGATTGAGAAATAGAGATAAAAGTAACCAGTATAAACAGAGATAAGAGAACAAGAAGAAGAAGAAGAAGAAAAGACTAGAACGTGAAGATGAATACACTAAGAGAGTACTAGTTAGTGAATGAGGAGACGAGAAAAGAAAAACGACAAAATTTTTAGTACAAGCGTCGATCGACTTTGCCAGATTTGTCTAATCAAAAACAATTAAACAACTAATCAACTAGATAACCAGACACTATCCCTTCGTCTCTCTTCAATCACAATCAGAACAAGCATGGTTGTACCTACAGGTCGGATAATACGGATTGCAAAGTCTGCAAAGTTGACTTTTGGCCTACTAGTGGTTCTTTTGGTTGTTCTTTTGAGAGGCTCTCGTTCTGGAACCCCACAACTGGATGAAGAATTGGATTCCCCACAGTTAGCTTCATCGAGTGATAAATTGGCTAAAGCGCTGGCTGATCAATCCAGGCTTAATGTTCATGTCAAGAAATTTGCCATTGATAATGATGATGATAATGATGATGATGATGAGATTGATATCCCACCGTTGATAAGTACTAAATGGTTCAAAGGTATGAAAAAGTCGGCATTGGAATGTCCCGACTACGTTGAATATTCCAAAACCAGACACTTACCATTCTCAGAAGGCTCATTGAAACTACCATTTATGAGACCAGAAGCTAATTGCAGAACATTTGTAAGCTCAGTGGTTGAAAAAATCATCTTGGATATGAATGAAAGACTAGCTGATCCTGATCTTGCAAGATTATTTGAAAATGCTTTCCCAAATACTTTGGATACAACGATTCTTTGGTTTGATCCAGAAGATAGCGATACACAAACACCAAGAACGTTTATATCTACAGGTGATATACATGCTGAATGGTTACGGGACTCTGCAAGACAACTTTCGGTTTACCAGCCTTTCACTAAACATGATAAAGATCTACAAACTATGATCAAAGGTGCGATTATCCAACAAGCCATATACATTACTAAGGCACCATACTGTAATGCCTTCCAGCCACCTGAGAAATCAGGAATTGTGAAAAGACCATCAAGTATCGACTTTGTGTCTCCAAGACCTCCATGGTTGTATGCTTTCGAATGTAAATGGGAGTTAGACTCCTTAGCTTCATTCCTTACGTTAACTAATGAATATTATGAAAACACGTTAGATTCCACTATCTTCACTAATGGGATATGGCAAAAGGCATTTGATACTATTATGATTGTTTTAAGACGTCAATCATCACCTACTTTTGATGAAGATGGAAATTTATTACCATTTTACTACACTTTCCAACGTGATACGAGATCAGGAACTGAAACGTTACCTTTATCAGGATCTGGAAACCCAGTAAATGGAGGCACAGGACTCATTAGATCATCTTTTAGACCATCTGATGATGCTTGTATATATCAACTTTTCATTCCTGCAAATGCACAATTATCAACTGAGTTGAAAACTCTATCGAAAACTTTACTTCATTTGAAAGATGAAGAAAGAGGAGAAATTGCTGGATCTTACGCAGATAAGATCAGAAAAGGTATACAGGATCATGCTATAGTCAACCATCCAACATATGGGAAAGTTTATGCTTATGAAATTGACGGATATGGGGGGTTGAATATGATGGATGATGCTAACCTTCCATCATTACTTTCACTTCCAGACATGGGATTCATATCACAAGATGATGAGATCTATCAGAATACAAGAAAAATGATACTTTCTGTTCCTGGGAACCCATACTATTTGAAAGGTTCCCACTTTGAAGGTATTGGTGGACCACACGTTGGTTTAAGAAATGCATGGCCAATGTCTTTACTTTTACGTATTCGGACAAGTGATAACGATGATGAGATATTGAGTGCTTTGAAGTCAGTTTTAACATCTACCGGTGGATTGGGACTACTTCATGAGACTGTGGATGTCACTACTGGTGGTGGGAGATATACTAGACAATGGTTTAGTTGGTGTAATAGTGAATTTGGTAAGACGATACTTGATTTGGCTGCTAGAAAACCCGAGTTGATCTTCAAAAAAGGACATCAAGAACCGTATGTTTTCAATGGATAGTTCTGTAACTATATGACTTTTGACTTTGTTTACTTTCGATATCACTTTTATTATTAATATTATTATAAATATCATTATTTTAATTTACTTCCAATCTAATGGTCTTCTTCAATACTTGTTCTATGATCGTAATCGGTAACTATCACATAAAAGGTTGAAGTACTTCTAGCACGGAAAAGTACATACGAGGGGATTAAAATAACAATTTAGGGTATATATTACGAAAAACAAAGCTTATATAAACTACAAATCAAATCAAACTATTCAACTTTGGTTCATTTATTCAATCATTCCCATCAACTTCATAGAATTTTCTGAAAATAAACTTAACAAACCCATCAACATCAAAAGTAACAGAGCCATTAAACAAACTGAAAGTTAACTTATGTTCATACTGATAATTCAACAGTTCGTCTAAAGTCACTTTTTCCAATCCTGTCAAATCACCACCAACTCTACTTGAATTACTCGTATCAATTGTGAATACTCCTTGTTTCTCACATGAAAACATAAAGCTAGCCTTAGATGATGCCATTGGTGATCTAATTAGAATCTTATGGTCAATTAAGTACTTTGAGGAGTATTTGTAAGTACCATATCTTGGCAAGTATCCCTTCTTACGCTTCAATTCTCTTTGATAGTAATATTGCTTTGAGAATAACTTTGCAAACATTGGTTTCTTCTTTTTAGAACTCGTTGATAGATTGTGTAATTTGAGAATTGACAAATCAATCTCACTGAGGTAATCGGTATAGATCTTTGAACATGCTCTTTCCTTTTGCTTTAGTTTAGTTAAAGTTTCAATAACTATTTTCAACTGTCTTTCTCTTTCTTCCTTTTGTGATTTCATTGATTTGATATCAGTGGCTATCTCATTCAAAATAGTTTGATATCCATTTGATCTTGTCAAAACACCAAGGTTTTCCAACCTTAAAATCAATTCTACAGTATGTTTCTTCAATTGTGGGAAAGTACTATTGTGAATCTCAGTTAAAGTGTTGTGTTCAATGATAGAATCAAACTCAACATTTCTCTTTGATTCTAGTTGTTTCTTTTCAGCTTTAACAATCTCTTTGAAACGTAATTCATCCCTTGGAGTTATTTCAGATAATAATAAATCCAATAAATCCTCACCATCTTGAACCTTTATTAGATAACTTGTATACTTCTTGGCTTTCAATAACAATGTTTTTGATTCCAGTTCCACTGGATCAGTATATTCAGTAGTTGGTTGGAGATTCAATGTGACTAAACCTTTCTCAGTTTCAATACTTTTATGACATGCTGATAACTCGCCAATTTCAAACAAGTTGAAACGAATACAATCATTTCTTTCAGGTGCTATCGTATCCAGTTCATCATCAATTATTTCTAATAATTGAGAGATATCGTCTTTTGTCAACACTAGCTTTGGTTTGCTATCTGAAGTAACATCATCGTAAGTTGAATTCATCTGATAAGTTTCATCAATGGAATCGACAGAGATTAGTTCACGTAACATTTTTCTAACGCTTTCAATAAACTCTTCAATAAATGGATCTAAAGGTTGTAGATATTTGTTTTCACTGTTAAATGAACGCATCAAAACCAATTGATTCAAGACTTTTGAAACTTCAAGCAAATTACTTCTAATTCTATCAACCACATCTAATTCATCGCTCAACATTGACAAATTAATACCGTAATTTTCAGGCATTGTGAACAATGGTAAGATGTAGCATTTCATGAAAATAGAACCAATAGATGAAAGGTAGAATCGTTCTGATTCTCCTGGAAACTGGGACTTGATTTGAAGATATATTTCACGGCAGGTGCATCTAATGAATACTGGTAGTTTTGAAATTAAGTTACTAATTAGTTTCATAACATCATAAGAAGCTTCTCTAAGTTCACTCAAGTTCTTGACAAATTGAACTCTGGTATCTGGATCATCGATTGGGTCCATAGTTTCCAAGTTATCAAGTGACTTCAAAGAAACTCCTATATTGGATGATTGCTCCTTCTCAATCAAATTCTCATAAATCTTTCTTGGGTTTGGCTCGTATGATGCTTCTTCATCTGATGAAATACGCATAATACAATCACTCAATAAATTCTTAGCGAAAAGCCTTTGATGTGGCAAATTGATGTAACTTGTGAATAATATTTCCCAATGCTTTATGTTCTCATATCTCAGTGATTGCCTTGATCTAATAAACTGTTTGAAGTTTTGTAAAGAGTCGAGATTTTTGAAGAATTCACTTGATGTATATAAAATTAGCTTTATCAGTAAGAATTCTTCCCTTGTCGGTTGAGTTTTCAAACCAGGTGAAACTATGGAATAATTGAATACTTTCAAAATCCAATCTTCAATATTACCGGAGAGTAAATCAGCGCTAAGTTTACCTTCATCAGTAACGTTCAACAATCTGGCAAAATATTCCGGTTTCGTTTGCAAGATATAGAATAACTTCTCGTATTCAGTGATCAATTTATTGACAGATTTGGTAACTAGCTTATTTGGGTTAGAACCAAGACTCTTGTTTAGAGAATCATTCAAGTTATGTGAATATTCTGATAAATTAGTAACTTGAGAATCTTTGAAACTCATCAATTCGTCCAGTGATATTTTATTCTTTTTCAAGAGTTGAATTTTGACACCCAACTGATTCAAATCTGTTTCCCATTGTTCAATACGTTTGGTTTCTTTAACGATTTGTTCTCTATATTTTTGAATATTGGCAGTTTCTTCAACCTCTCCTTCAAATCCATTTAACAAGCCAATGAAATTTTTGATTGCTTTCAAAGGTGGATTTTTCGAATAAATCAATGCTTTATAATCCGTTGCTGCTCTTCTTGCTCTAACAACATTTTGAATTCTGATAATCTTGGCTAAGTTCTGTGGAAGTTTGAACCAGTTGTCTCTCTCTCTAATCCTTTCTCTGACAAGAGAGCCTCTTACCAAAGATTGTAGTTCAACAACTGATTCTAAATGATCATCCAGTTCATCTTCAAGCAATTCATGATAGAATCTGATCAGAACTCCACGGAATATCGATTGAAATTGAATGATTGGAGTAACTTGCATCTGTAGCTGCCTTTTTTTCATAGCAATATCTTGCCTGACAAGCTTTCCTTTTGCTATCGCAACCAACTTATTGATTGAGGATTCATGTTGATATATGTCATCTAGTAGCTCGCTTGTTTTAGCTCTTGATATGGCACCACGTATTATTGATTGGAACGTTAGAATTGACGGTTCATAATCTTTTAAAGTATCACGAGGACCTTGCGATGCTGATAAGCATGGTAGATAATCATACATTTCATCATCAACTCTTGCTTCCAAGTATTTTGGATTTGAACGAACCAATGCACCTCTGATTAAACTTTGTAATTTGATAACTTGATTAGTTTGCCTTAAAAGTTGTTTTCTATCCAAATATAGCTTTTCTCTTAATAATGCACCACCTCTAATAATACTTTGTAATCTGACAACTTCAGTTTCCTGCTTCATCAATTCTGGAAGCAAATGATCATACTTATCAGCTCTTTTTTGATTGTTTAGATAAGTTTGAAGAATAGATAACGATCTTGAGTTTTCGGTAATCTGTTTGGTAGCTTTTCTTTTTTTTGATCTGACAGCATTACCTCTGATAATACTTTGCAACTTAATGACATCTGGGGTGAACACTTTAAACATGAATTTGTTAACAAATAAGTTATATCTGAGGAGAGACCCTCTTGCAATAGCTTGCAATTGTATCAAAGAATCAATATAACTTTCATCAGTCGAAGATTTGGAATACGACGAATTTAAAAGTTCATCTTCATCAATGATCATTTTTGAATACTTTTCATGAATCTCGTCAATATCAAATTCAACTGTTGAAGGCTTGAATTCCTTGAATAATGATCTGGCTTCAGCTGTTTCGGCAATCACTGGATCTAGTTTTGCCATAGATGATGTATTTGAATCACCAACATTGACTCTAATACCATCATCAATATTCTCAAACATTGGTAGTTTGATTCCTTTCAATTTGGCTTGAAGTTTCTTAACTTCACTCTCATCAACTTGCAATTCATCTTTATTAACTTTAATTAGTTTTGGAGCTTTATTCAGATTCGAAAGCATAATACTGAGAGCATGTAAGCAGAACACAACTTTTGGGAAGTTTTTCATCTCGAACAGGTCTGTTGTTTCAAAGATGAACATTTCAGGAACTTGCATCTTTTTCAAAAACTTCAAGAATAAGACAATGTTCTCTGTAAACTTGAAAAATAATCCAGATTTATTCTTATAATTTGTCTTTTCATTCTTTGAGTCTCCAGTATAGATGTTAAACTTGATTGAAGGGTCAAACGTTTGAGTCAATTTTGCTAAGATTACACCATTTCTTAAATATTCTTGAAATTCGACAATAGAATCATCTTTAAGGTCAATACTCTCACCTAAACATTGTTCTATCCAATTTTTGATTTCGGTGATACGGCACAAATATTCAAAGGATTGTAAACCTTTTCTGTCTGAGTCCATCCAGTTATCATTATTCAACTGTTGATTCAGATTTTTGGATGAAAATTCTTTAGATAATCTGATACGACCATTCAAGCCAGATACAGTATTTGGAGCTGAAGTTATTGCTGTGGTATTTTTTTGTAATCTATCTTCAATGCCTTTCAATTTGTTCAAATTTTTCAAAGAAGGTGAGTTTGATATAGCACTATTGATTTGACCCATCTTTCTAATTTCACTTTTAGAAGGACTATTCGAATGCTTCTTGAAATTGATCGATGGAAGGGGTATAAAATCTGTTGCATTGTTTTCAATTGCATCTGTTTCCTTTTGTTTGATAAGTCGTTTCACTGGTGATTCATTTTCAATACGAGTAGCCACCTTGGTTGACTTGAAAGGGTTTTCATTCTCTTTCAAGCTGGATAGTTTAGTTGGAGAGTGGGACAGTTGTTTGATAGGAGAATTGGGTTTGGAAGATGGTGACAAAGGTTGTGTCCCTATAGCTTCCAAGTATCTCGAGGCCAAATTCTTCCTTTTGGGAGAGGATGTGCTGGACAGTGACATACCGGTGGAGAGTCTTCAGCTGAAAGAGAGTGTATTTATAGCAATGGGTGAGTTTAGAGTGACTATACAAGCGTTTGTTGAAGAGGAAACAACATGTCTAGGTTATGAAAAGGTAAACAAACGCCAGATTTTAAGTGTGCTGTGCACGACGACGACGGCAGCAAATTTATCGACGCGTCGATTTAAATCAAATCGACGAAATCGACTCATTGACCCATCAATCAAATCGACGCAAATAATTCATTTTTCCGACGCGTCGATTCAAAAAAAAGCTTCTAGATTATTCTAAATGTGAGCTTCTCGAATTTGCCATTATTCTTGTCATTTGAATCTCGACGTCGACGATGCCTGTCATCCCATTTATTTAAGCACCTGTTTTCCCTCTCTTCACTCTCTTTTATTTGATTTTGTTTGACTTAATTTGATATATAGTTACTCAAATATTTAATTATAGTTAAGAGTTATTCGTTATTCAAATATGTCTGCTAAATCTGAATCGTTCGAGTTCCAAGCTGAGATCTCTCAGTTATTATCTCTATTTATTAATACCGTCTATTCAAACAAGGAAATTTTCTTAAGAGAATTGATCTCTAATGCTTCCGATGCTTTAGATAAAATCAGATATGAAGCTTTGTCTGATCCTTCCATGCTTGAAACAGAACCAGAATTATTCATTAGAATTACTCCAAAACCAGAAGAAAGAGTCTTAGAAATCAGAGATTCTGGTATTGGTATGACTAAAGCTGAGTTGGTTAAGAATTTAGGTACCATTGCTAAGTCTGGTACTAAAGCTTTCATGGAAGCTTTAAGTGCTGGTGCTGATGTCTCCATGATTGGTCAATTCGGTGTTGGTTTCTACTCTTTATTCTTGGTTGCTGATCACGTTCAAGTTATCTCCAAGAACAATGATGATGAACAATACGTTTGGGAATCAAATGCTGGTGGTAAATTCACTGTCTCTTTAGATGAAACTAACCCAAAGATTGGTAGAGGTACCGTCATCAGATTGTTCTTAAAGGAAGATCAAACTGAATATTTGGAAGAAAAGAGAATCAAGGAAGTTGTCAAGAGACATTCTGAATTCGTTTCATACCCAATTCAATTGGTTGTTACCAAGGAAGTTGAAAAAGATGCTCCAGTTGAAGAAGAAGCTTCCACTGAAGATGAATCAAAGGAAGCTAAAGTTGAAGAAGTCAAAGATGATGAAGAAGAAGAAAAAGAAACCAAAAAGATTAAGGAATTGGTTACTGAAACTGAAGAATTAAACAAGGTTAAACCATTATGGACCAGAAACCCAACTGATGTGACTCAAGATGAATACAATGCATTCTACAAGTCTATTTCCAACGATTGGGAAGATCCATTAGCTGTTAAGCACTTCTCAGTTGAAGGTCAACTTGAATTCAAGGCTATCTTATTTGTTCCAAAGAGAGCTCCATTCGATTTGTTTGAATCTAAGAAGAAGAAGAACAACATTAAGTTATATGTTAGAAGAGTTTTCATTACTGATGAAGCTGAAGAATTAATTCCTGAATGGTTATCATTCGTTAGAGGTGTTGTTGATTCTGAAGATTTACCATTGAACTTATCAAGAGAAATGTTACAACAAAATAAGATCTTGAAGGTTATCAGAAAGAACTTGGTTAAGAAATTAATCGAAACTTTCAACGAAATTGCTGAAGATCAAGAACAATTTGATAAATTCTACACTGCCTTCTCCAAGAACTTGAAGTTAGGTATCCACGAAGATCAACAAAACAGACCAGCTTTAGCTAAATTATTAAGATACAACTCTACTAAATCAACAGAAGAAATGACTTCTTTATCAGATTATGTTACTAGAATGCCAGAACATCAAAAGAACATTTACTACATCACTGGTGAAACTTTGAAAGCTGTTGAAAAATCTCCATTCTTGGATGCTTTGAAAGCTAAGAACTTTGAAGTTTTATTCTTGACTGATCCAATTGATGAATATGCTATGTCTCAATTGAAAGAATTCGAAGATAAGAAATTGGTTGATATTACCAAAGATTTCGAATTAGAAGAAAGTGAAGAAGAAAAGAAGGAAAGAGAACAAGAAGCTAAAGAATTTGAATCCTTAACAGCCGCTTTGAAAGATATCTTAGGTGATCAAGTTGAAAAGGTTGTTGTTTCTCACAAATTAGTTGATTCACCAGCTGCTATTAGAACTGGTCAATTCGGTTGGTCTGCTAACTTTGAAAGAATTATGAAGGCTCAAGCTTTAAGAGATACTTCAATGTCTTCATACATGGCTTCAAAGAAGATCTTTGAAATCTCACCAAAATCACCAATCATCAAAGCTTTGAAAGCTAAGGTTGAAGAAAACGGTGCTGAAGATAGAGTTGTTAAGAACTTGACTACTTTATTATTCGATACTGCTTTATTAACATCTGGTTTCACTTTAGATGAACCAAACTCATTCGCAAAGAGAATTAACTCATTGATTTCTATTGGTTTGAATATCGATGAAGATAGTGAAGAAGAAGCTAAGGAAGAAGAAGCTCCAACTGAAGAAGCCGTTGCTGAATCTGCTATGGAAGAAGTTGATTAGTTCTGATGAAAATTATTATTATCTCTGTACGTAGTTTAAGTATAAAATTAATTTAATTTAAAAATACAAATTTGATGTTTTAAAAACGATGACGTAATGATGACGTAATTAAAATAAATACGAAGAATTTCCGTCTTTTCATGGAATTCCACTTTTCTCCGCAATTGACAAGTGTGAAGCATGTTTCTTGATTATTGCCACTGTCACTTGTTACGGTTTTCCCGGTTATTAAGATTGTAACGGTGTACTAACAGACAACATAACTGATCGGTATTTGAATTGATTCATATACATAGCAGTTACAATTCAAGTTGAAGTTCAGGTTCAAGTTTGATATATATTTTTCAAACACGTACACGTACTCTCACGTCAAATAATCTGCTTTCAAGAGAAGACTTGTCAAATAACATATATATATATATATCTCAACTTAAATCTCGGATCTGACCCTCATTCATTTGATCTATTGTTTCTAATTATTATTTCTGTTTGTCCGGTCTTGCAGATTTTGGATTCCCGTTATATACATTGGCTGAGGTTCTATTGGTGAAAATTTCCTTTCTTCGTTGAGCTAATCTATCAATACATACAACCAAGATCTTATTTATTTGTTCAAGTATCCTATCCCAGCATTCAACTTGTTGTTTGTTGTTAAATGCCTGTTGATTCAAAACATCCAATAGATAAATTAATTAACCTTTTTGATAAGACATCTTTTAGTGATATATTCATCCAAAGATCCGTTGAGCTACAAATACCAGAGAAAATTACAACTAATAACAATAATATATTATTCAATTTCATTCAATTTGTGTACAGTTACATTAGAAAACCAAAATTTATAGCTAGTTTTTCAATTGCTACTCTAATTACTTATATTTCATTACCTTCTATATTTCCTTCGCCACCTGAAAAAATGTTTACTACAAAGAGACCAGATAGGTATACCACTGGATTAATCAATATGACTACAGATTGTTTTGCAAACTCAACCATGCAAGCATTAAGTTCACTTCCTGAACTGAATAAGTATCTGAATTGTATTGTTCGTATCCATTCCAATCTTAGTGGATTAGAAAATGTGAATAATAATAATATTACTACAGAAAAAGAGAAAACTACAAATGACAAAGTTGTTCCTAAATTAGTGCTCCATTTAGCATTAGTTGATCTGATGAGTAAATTACAAGAGATAATATTCAGTAATCGTGTTATATCAGTTTGGGATTTTTTACATGTTCTTGAAAAAATATATAACTCTAGAATTAGTAGGAATCAACATGATGCTCATGAATTATTACAATTGATTTTAGAAACTTTGTTGATTGAATATAACAACTTGAAGAAAGTTTTTGAGAAAGGTAAAGATGAAGATGACATTTTCCCTGATTTCCCATTCAGTTCTGAACTGTACTCTGGTTTAAGATGTATGAGATGTGGGAAAAAATCATCAATCAATTACAATCCAATGATGATTCTATCATTAGCTGTTCCTCAAGAAATATCCATTGATCTTGAAAGTTTGTTGAAGAGAAGTGAAAGTGAAACAATCGATGATTATTCTTGTTTGAGATGTATGATTAATTTCATTCTAAACGATGTTAAAAAGAGAAGTGATTTTAGTGCCGAGGAACTAAAGTACCTAGAGGAGTTGAAAGATGGTTCTGAAAAAGATGAATTGTTAATAAATGATGATTTGGATTCTAAATTGGAAAAGTATATCAAATCATATCCTGGTATAAAAGATCCTAGTTTGAAATCAGCTGTTCATAAACAAACTTCAATCATCATACCTCCAAGAATATTACCTATCCATTTATCGAGATCAATCTTTTTGGATACACACGCATGGAGAAATTCATGTAATGTTAATTTTGGTGAATATTTGACATTGAAAGTTGATTCGAAAGAATTAGAAGCTTATAAAAGACACGAAGAAGAAAAAGCTTCTGATAAAAATGAAAAAGACACTGTGAATAAAGATGAATCTACTGATCTAGGTTTGGAAGTTACAAACTCACATCCACCTAATGGATCTCTTTTAAGTGAAAATGAGAAAGCGAGTGACGAGTTTAATGAAGATGCTAATAGTGATGATGATGAGGTTGTTCTTTCAAATTCAAGTGACGAGAATGATCCAGATGATGACTCACTAGAAGTTGACGATGATGACGAGAATGAAGAAGAAGAAGAAGAAGAAGATGATGACGATGAGGATAAGGCGGCAGGTTCAGAAGGTTCGGCTACTCCGATTCAAGAAGAGCGGAATCCAAAAGTATTTTCGCCATCCAGTCCACCCACAACAAATACAACAGGCGGACTCACTTCAACTAGTACACTGGTGAATGATGAAAAACCTGGGTTTAAGACGTATAGATATAAGCTCAAAGCTGTGATTAGACATCAAGGTTCACATCAACTTGGTCATTATGAATGTTATAAACGTAAACCTGTCTTTTATAAAAATGCAATAACTGGTGAATTTTACAAAAAATTCCCTGAATTGACTGACTCAAGGCTTGTTAGACAGGAAGGCATTCTTTCAGCAATCACAAACAATAATGCTAACGGTAATAAAGGTTTGGGTACAAACGATGAATCTGCAGTTGGTTCAGGGTCTGAATTTGAATCAAAACCTAAATCTCCTAGTCAACAATACAAGTCAACCTTCCCTGGAATATCTGAACCAAAAAACTCAAACACTGAAACATCAGAATCAGAAGTTGAAACTGCAAAAACCAGAAGAAGGGCATCTTCTAATTTTAGTAGATTCAGATCAAGAGTGTCTAGTTTGGTTGGTGGTTCAAGACCTACTACTTTACCTAATGGCGATTTGAACGAATCAGCTACTTCAAACTCATCAACAACAATTTCAAGTTTGAATAACGGTAGTGGTGGAAAAAGCGGTGTGAAAGATAAAAAATTGGCAAGCTCAGTGAAACATCCATTCTGGAGAATCAGTGATTCAAAAATAACTGAATTTGCCGGATTAGATGTACTTGCTGATTCTAAAGCAGTGTATATGATTTTCTACGAACTTGTCGATTGATTTGATCAAATGACAAACTCTCAAAAAAGGTTTTAATATATGTACACGATCCTCAACAGGAACATTTTTAATAATTTAATATAAATATTAGTTAATACTTTCAAAGAAAACGTGAAAAACAAAAGCTAACAAATAGCTCGTAAAAGATAGAATAAATAAGGAAAAGAAAATGAAGTGAAGAAAATAATTGTAACAGCAGTTAATAGACAAAAAAAAAAAAAAACGTCAGTGCAATAAAAGATTAGACTTATTACTCAAAATCAAAATGAGGCTCTCACCCCCCATTCGTTTGATTCAAAGACATAATCCATTATTTTGTACCTTCGGATCTATTGCAAAACAACAACTAAATCACCAGCATCAACCATATCACCATTAACATGTAGCACCTTTAAGACTTTACCAGATTTAGGAGCATTGACAACCATTTCCGTCTTCATAGCCTCAACAACAACTAAACCATCACCTTCCTTAACAACATCACCAACTTGAACCAAAGGTTTCCAGAAACGACCAGAGTATTCAGAGTAAACCATCTCTGCATCTTCTGGATATGAAACTTCTTCTGTTTGAATACTTGAACCACCTTTAGTCAATTCATCATTAGCAATTTGAATCAATCTATTGAATTCTTCTAATTTATCACCACCTTGTGCAGCTTGGAAAGTTTCAATAGCTTCTGAATTTTCAGTAATCCAAGATAAATATTTAGTATGATCAAACACAGATTCAACCATCTCAACTTCAAAGTGACCATTGTTACAATCATCAACGAAATGATCTAGTTCTTCCTCACTAACTGGGTAAAATTCAACTTGATCAAATGGAGATAATAACCAAGGGTGACCATCGTTGAAGTTTATGGTATGGGAACCTAAAGATAGCTTATCCCAAATTGGAACAGTTCTACCAACTAATTGATAACCACCTGGAGATTCCATAGTATAGATACACATGTACATACCACCAATACCAACAGTACCATTTGGAGTGAATGTTCTCGATGGATTATATTTAGTACCCAATAATCTATGTCTTGGATCTAAAGGAACTGCACATGGTGCACCCAAGAACACATCACCTAAACCTAAGACTAAATATCTAGCAGCATACAACATATCCTTAACGTAAGATCTTTCAACATCATTGACTTGAGCAATGAAATCAACATTGTTTGGTAACCATGGTGCAGTTGATCTAATTGTTTCAGAATATCTCTTAACTGCATCCAAAGTCTTCTTATCTTCGAAAGCCATTGGTAATTTGATAACTCTTGAAGGAACTGACCACTTGTTAGTGAATGAAACTTCAGATTCGTAAGCAATCAAAGTTTCAACTAAAGTAGATTGATGGATCTTGGTACCATCAAATTCAATCAAAACGGATCTAACACCTTGGGACATTTCAACAATACCAATAGTCTTGTGAGAATCCACCATCTCAATTAATTTGTGAACTCTATATGATAAGTTCAAATCCATGACGTTTTCACCATATTCAACCAAGATATATCTATCACCAGCTTGTCTATAAGTGACACGAGGAGCATTTGAAGAACCACTAGGAGTGAATGTAGCAAGGATTGGATTTTGTGGTTCAGATAAAGCTAAAGGTAATGGTTGTTGTTCACCATCTAATAGCTCAATAACCTTATCTTGTTCAACTTTCAAGTTTAAGGCTTGATCGAAAGTGATTGGAACAAACTTAATCAAATCACCTGGCTTAACTTGACCAATCTTCCACATTTCAGCTTGAGCAACAACAGCTTCACAAACGAAACCACCTAATGATGGACCATCACAAGTTAAAATGACTGGTTCATCACCAGTAAAGTTAATGGCACCCAATGAATAAACATAATCGTGGGCATTGGAAGGATGCAAACCAGCTTCACCACCATCTGGTCTAGCCCATTTTGGCTTAGGACCAATCAATCTAACACCAAATCTGTTGGAATTGTAGTGAACCTTCCATTGAGATGCAAAGAATTCCAAAACTGACTCCTTTTGGAAGAAGTCTGGTGAACCATGAGGACCACAAGTGACACCAACTTCCCATTCTTTTGCAGCAATGGATGGAATCAATGCCTTTGGAATTGGTTGAGGTTCAGAGACTGGGGCTGGTAAAGTACAAGCTTTCAATCCTGGTTGACCTAAGAATAAAACATCACCTAGTTTCAAAACTCTACCATTATAACCACCCATAGTACCTAAAGCAAAAGTAGATCTTGATCCTAAGTACTCAGTAACATCGATACCTCCTCTGATGGCTAAGTAGGATCTACAACCAGATGTTAACTTACCAATAACTAGCTTATCTCCTCTCTTGATTTCAATTGGTTCGTACATATTCTTTGACTCTCCGTTAACAGTGATTGGAACAACACCACCAGTGACACCAATGACAGTTTCATGATGGAATAAGATTGAAGGACCATTCAAAGTGATTTCAATAGCAGGTGCCTTATAATGGTTACCAACAATTCTGTTAGCTAATCTAAAAGAGTAAGCATCCATTGGACCAGAAGGTGGAACACCAACTCTCCATAAGCAAGTTCTACCTGGGTAATCTTGAACAGTGGTGTAAGCACCAGGACTAGTAATTTCAAATGCATTTGCTTTGTAGTCAAATGAATCCAAAACCTTGGTAGCAACCTTTGCTGTTTCAAACATTTGTGAATTAACAATTGCCCTTAAGTAATCAATGTTGGTAATACAACCGTAAACAACAGTTTCATTCAAAGCTTGTCTCAATTTGTTCAAAGCGTCAGCTCTATCCTTACCGTGGACAATGATCTTTGCTAAAGTTGGATCATACTCAGCAGAAATGACAGTACCAGTTTTAACCCAGGTATCAACTCTGGCCCATTCTGGGAACTTGACTTCAATTAATTGACCTGGTGATGGCATGAAATCTTTAACAGGGTTTTCAGCATACAATCTGGCTTCCATGGAAGCACCAGTAACTGTGATGACTTGATCGAAATCAACTGGTAAATCAGCAGCAATTAACAACATCCATTCAACTAAATCTAAGCCTGTAACCATTTCGGTAATTGGATGTTCAACTTGCAATCTAGCATTAACTTCTAAGAAATAGAATTCATCTCTCTTTTCATCGTAAATGAACTCAACTGTACCGGCACACTTATAGTTCATAGAAGCAGCCAATTGTTCAGAAGCCTTTCTCATTCTTAATCTGGTAGCATCTGGTAAATTTGGAGCAGGAGTCTCTTCGACAACCTTTTGGTTTCTTCTTTGTAAAGAACAATCCCTTTCACCTAACGCAATAGCTTTACCGTAACCATCACCAAACATCTGAATTTCGACGTGTCTAGCATTTTCAACAAATCTTTCCAAGAAAACACCAGCATCACCAAAGTAGGACAAACCTTGATGTTGAACGGTTTGGAAAACTCTTTCAATATCTTCCTCAGAGTCAACCTTTTGTAAACCGATACCACCACCACCAGCAGTCGACTTAACCATAACTGGATATTCCAACTTAGCAGCAATTTCCTTGGCTTCAGCAGCAGTAGAAACTAAACCAGAACCTGGAACAAGAGGCACACCAGCATTTTCAGCAAGTTCCCTAGCAGAGTGCTTCAAACCCAACTTTCTAATGGCATCCCCAGATGGACCAACAAAGATGATACCTTCTTTGGCTAATCTATCAGAGAAATCAGCATTCTCAGAAAGGAAACCGTAACCTGGAACAACAGCTTCAGCACCTGAATCTTTACAAGCCTTGACAATCTTGTCAGCATTGATATAGGTTTCAGCAGCAGTGACACCATGTAATGGAATGGCAATATCAGCCATCAAGACGTGCTCAGCATACTTATCTGGATCAGAATAGACGGCAACAGCGGTGATACCCAATTTTTTCAAAGTCTTCATGATTCTAACAGCAATTTCACCTCTATTAGCAACTAAAACAACGTTGAAAGGCTTCTTAGTGGATTTAGCATTTTGGCTAGCAACGTAATTTCTCCATCCACCTAATGAAGTGATGTCTTTGGCACCCTTTTGCTTATAGCCAAATTCTTCACAAATGAATGACTTAACAACTTCACCGTCTTCAGTAACAACGGAACCAATACCTAATGGTTCTGGAACCATTGAGATGAATTCACCGAATCTGGATTTGTCAATTGCATAGATTTCAATCTCAATCTTTGAACCACCTTCTTCAACCCTTCTTAGACCTGGTTTGGCGAGTCCAGTTACTGGTAGTGCATACAATTTGTATTCAGCTGATGTCTTAGTCTTCTTCAAGAATGTAGCTTGAACATTCTCTAATTGCCAGTGTAATGGCAAACCTTTCAAGTGGGCACCAACGACAGCCAACTTGATAGATGATGATAAGTCTGGTAATGGTAAAGTTTCATCCAATTCATCAGCATATCCAGCAGGAACATGTGGTAAAGCACCTAAGTATCTATCACCTCTGAACTTCAGGAATTTAGAAGCAAGATCCAATAGAGCATAATCTTCGAAAGCTTGAGCTAACAAAGTAACACCATTTGGTAAGCCGTCAGATCTGAATCCACCTGGAATAGCTAAAGCTGAGAAGTCTGCCAAGTTGACAAAGTTGGTCCAAGTACCTTGGTAAGAGTTGACCAAAACTGGTTCTTTTTGAACGGATTCAATAGTTGGGTTTAATGGACAAGTTGGAAGAAGCATAGCATCAGTACCTTCAAAGCTGAGACGAACTTTCTTCATAATTGCTTCTCTCTTGTATTCATACTCATAAGCAGTTGAAGCGGCATGTGATTCACCTGATTTGATGATCTTGTAAACAGTTGGATCCAAATCTTCCGTTGGAGGGTTAGTTGCCAAGAAGTCCTTAGTAGCAGCCCATCTTTCGGCAACCCATGTACCTTCATACAAACATTTAGCTAAATCCAACAAAGGACTAAAGTCACAAGGAACAATTTCATAACCCATGTTCTTGAAAGTTTCAATTGCATTGGCATATATTTTTGGATTCTCCTCATCACCGTACCATAAACCATCTAAATTGATTGGGACAGCAATCTTAGCCTTTGGACCAAAATGCTTGACTGGATTGGCAGGTAATGCTCTTGAATATTCACAGTTCGCGAAATCAGGTTTGGCCATGATGTTGAAGATTAATTGAGCATCTTTCAAATTGGTTGCAAAGACTGAAGGACAATCTAATGATCTACAAGCAGGCACCACACCGGCAGTGGAGAAAACACCCTTGGTTGGTTTCAAACCGATCAAGTTGTTCAAAGCAGCAGGAACTCTACCAGAACCTGCAGTATCTGTACCTAAACTCACAGGAACAGTACCTCTAGCGACAACGACAGCAGAACCTGCTGAAGAACCACCAGAAACGTACTTATCGTTGAAAGCATTCTTGGTAATACCGTAAGGAGATCTAGTTCCAACTAAACCTGTGGCAAATTGATCCATATTGGTCTTACCAATAATGATGGCACCTTCATCTCTCAATAGTTTGATGACAGTAGCATCAACTTCAGGTTCGTATGAAAATGAAGGGCATGCAGCAGTAGTGTTGAAGCCTTTAACATCAATGTTATCTTTGACTGCAATTGGAACACCGTACAGTTTTAGTTCGGTTTTGTTTGATTTAGATTGAAGAACTTTCCATTGATGAGATAAGATTTCAGGGGTTGCGACGGAGATCCAAGCTTCATCTGCAGCATCTATAGAGGAAACTAATTCAGAAAGAACTTTAAAAGATTCGGCAGGTGTTGAATCTTGGTGGAATTTTATCCATTGAGGAACAGTCCAACCAGTTGAACTCATTCTGTGTTGAATCGGGTATGTTAGTAAAGGAGACGGACGATATGAAATACGGAAGATAGTTAGAGTTCATACTTTTTATTTTTCAGTTGAATATCGAAACAAGCTTGTTAATGTGAGAGAGTAAGCTGTGATTGATGCGCAATAGTTTGCCTAAAAAACAATTGATCAACTAATGTCAGATTGAAAGAATAGTGAAGAGTAAAAGAAGTAGATATACTGAAATGAAAGAGTAAAAGAGTAAACCTCCTCCAACTGCCAATTACTGGTTATCTCATCGTTGGCCGTTGTTACTAGTTACTCAACACCGACGGCGATCTAGTCCTCACGGGGAAGAATTCTTGCAGGGAAAAAAGATGGTGCGGTCTCCAATTTCCCCCACGCAACGGCGATTTTTCGCCTGGTGGTGGCCGAAGAATGATTTCCTAATCGGTGCACCGGGTGTGTGCAGGTACATAAGCTTCAAGTTAAAAGCGATGACATCAACTTTCGTACATCTACATGGGTAGCAAGATTTACTAAACAGTTGCTTATAACAATCACAATCAGGGTTCTTGTCTCTTGGAAACTAGTTATAGATACTTTGCAGCTGTTCAACGGGTTTAAATAACTTCACAAGAGACTGAGTGTCTGACGCTCATGGCTGCAACATGGCTGCACAATTCGGTTCTATTTGCACCTATAGATCGATATATACTTGCGTAGACTGTTAACTACGAGATACACAGAACAGATGTCAAAGCTTACCATGCTGACGCCGTTCTTGTCACTATTCGTCCGTTACTATGCCAGGATCAGAAAAGCTACTGAGCAACCAGGAAAAACTACGAACCTTAGTTCTGACCTCATCGCATCTTGAACACTGATTTGTGCCGCACAGCCATAAAAGTTACAGACAGCTGATAACAACCCGATAATGCGAGGTTGAGATTGTTGCACGGAGCTGTCCGAGAGGACCATGGAGGGAGGTGTCTCACATTTTTGGAAGAGCCTGACAAGCATCTACAGTTTGTGTTAATTGTAGTTGACCATGGTAAGCCCTTCCGTATCCACCTAACCAGATTCCAGATCACCAAAGTAGTTGATTGTTGATTAGTTTGGTGAGGGGGAAGGGGGGCATTAACTCACTGTTATAATCGTGCGAAAGGCCGCAGCTCAACTGTCAAAATGCTGCTTTTCCACAGTAAAGTCTGGTTGCACTATTATTCCCATATCATCAGTATATATATAATTCTTTGTTGCAACAAGATGGAAATATCTAAGGGCTACGGAAAAGGGGAGCACTCGTCGCCTGTTGAAGGTCTATTGAGACTGCAACTGTCTGCTGCTGGGATTGTTCAAACTTCATAGACTTGACGAGTACTGGTGACCCGCGCGGCTTGAAAAGTCTCGCCGTGGTTTCGCCGCTATTGTTGCGCCCTTCAAATTCACCGGTGCTCATCCTGATTTCTGGCAGTGATCTCAACTGCTAGGGAGCTTTACTACAACGAACGCCGAAATGGTGACTTCAACTTGATGACTTGATAGAAATTCAACTAGCAAAGACCAGAATGCACGCTGTCTCTCGAGGATTCATTTTAATATGAGCAACTGAATAACCAGCACTGTACAGTGCCTTCAAATTTATACTGAAAAGCTATCCAAGGTAAACTAAATCCTTAGTAAATTGTTAGTTTAATCAGTATCTTACCCCAGATTTAACAGATCGAGAGACTTCTGATGATTTCACGTAGCACATATCCTACTATCCTACGTTTTTATGGTTGAACCCCACACAGCTTGATCCAAGTGTTTTCAAGGTCTACCACATACTTAATACCCCACACTATATACTATGCAATCGCTCTGGAATCAAGTAAACTTCAACATTGGCCGAAGTGAAAATAAAATGATAATAAATTACCACTTTGCCAGCTAACCCCATTGGTTTCCCAAACACCAAATTTCAACGAATAATTTTACTATGGAGACTTTGTTAGCAACTTTGAATCACCATACAAACGTGAAAAATTGTAAAGTTAGGCATTTTGGTCGCCGAACAGACGGCGAACAACCTGGTTGATCGGTGATGATAGTTCAGGGCATGCCGCCGCTTACATTATCCAATACAGCTATTAGTTAACCTTTCAATCCACTTTGACAGTATATGCTTAAGTAATAGGGCTGTACTTATATGCTTACCGTGGGGCAGCTGGATCAAGGCGCGGTCTTATCAATCGCAGATAGATAATCAGTACCAATTAGGCAAACGTGGAGATGAAGGTGTCACTAGGCTGTCCGACTCAAGCGAGATTAGATTAGATTAGATCGTATCTTATGACTATAGAGAGCTTTGTTAAAGCCTCTCTTCCTATTTCTTTACCTTTGACACATTTTTGGATTGGACATGCATGAAAGCGCGATGGAGAATTTTGGACACTTGGGAGCTCAGTATGGAAATGATTACATTATATCCCTAAGGGTAAAAAACATCTGGGACCTTGTGGAGAGACTAAACCATAGCAGCCGACTGAAAAACAAAGAGGAGCTTTTTTATTTTCAAAGAAATGCTCTCAACAAAGATTTTTAGAGCTGTTCAATGATCAGGGTCGAAGCCAGAACTGTGGTTTCCGATAGGCACAGGAAGAACTTCTATCCTTTGACAAGAAAAGAAATTCTAATTGACTCAGCTCATGCATAACTGACATATTGAATATTACAGTGTTTGAGCAGTAACTGAAGACATTATTTTTTATTGGTACCCGAAGTCTTACTTCAATCCATATGAAACGTTTTTTTCAAAGAAAGAGTGGTTTGACATTGCATCCCTTTTTAAATCGTAAGTTAGCCACACTCTTATTCTCATGCATTCCTATAATTTACGATGAAGTACAATCAAATCGCTTCGAGTACTGGGCGATCCCATGTTGTAAGCCCAAAGTCATGAACCTCCTACATGTATCGAAGTCTTAAACTTCATTTGCAAGAGGTTACAGATAGTTGATTGTCTTACACACTTTTAAGCAAAAACCAACCCATACTTTCAAAAACACAGAGTCAAGTTGTAGCAGAGATGCGCTAGCATGAATAATTTTTACGTACTGTTTTGAGAACTATACAACACTTCTTTTAGCCGTACCCATAAAGGAGCCGAGCACAGCTTGCGAAGCCACGCAAATTACAAGCTGATTACTTAACGATGAATTAGACAGGTAATATATACAAACTTCTCAGACTTGGAAATTCTGACTACAATATTAGCATGATAACGATGAAAATGAACGCTTAATGCATCTACCAATAAGACCACGTTACCTTGATATATTTCAATTTGTCTGAGTATGTTAGTGCCGAAAAAGCATCGGCTCGCTGGGACTATTCAATTAACACATTCTGGACATAATGGCGACTTCCAGCACCATACCAACTGGACGATCTGCGGTACATGTCACAGTAGAAAATCATAATAATAGTAAGTCCAACTCGCAACACATAACGACCATGGTTGAGCCAACCACCCTTGGTACCATCTGCGGCTCGCCAAAAATTGTTACTAGGTTGGCTTCGAAATAGCTATAACCCAAAAATAATTATATAAGCAATAGTAATTATAGTACTGATAGATTTGAATGATTAGGTGGCTAAATTCTTTCCCATAGCAAAGTTTTTTAAGGCGGTGAGTTGGGTGGGGAGGTCACCAACCATAGTGGTTGGCACATGTCTGCAATATGAACCCGTGCGCAACATCGGTATTTGGGTAAAGCAACTCAGTTGGAGTGAATGGAAGTTCTCACAATCAGCAACTTTTTACATTGTCGACCAAGGGAGTGCATGATGCATGGTATGCAAGCTCAGAAAACACCAGGAAGTTTTTGTAGATAGAGAGAAATTTTGAAAAACTTCAATATTAAGTAGCCAAAACTAGTAAATGTTGACAACGAAGTTGTTTTCAGGTACCAATCGAAGATTCAAACTGTGTAGAATAAGATAAGCCAGAACATCAATCAACAGCCTAACAAGCTCTTTACTTGATTGATTGATGTGTTTGATTGACTACTAACAAATCATAATTATGATTGGCGATGAAGTACTTCAAACAGGAAAATTATTGTCACAACTTTGTTGAAGCATGACATGTAGGTAAAATAGTGTCATCTTACGGATGCTAACCTATTTTTTTGTCGAACGACGCACTCTGATTCTCTGAAACGTTTCGTGTGTCAAAACCTATCTTCCTCGGATTCAAATGCGAGGAAATTTTGAGCTAAAAATGCCCGGGCGGTTGATTTCAAATACTCTGCATTGAAAATTGAACTGGCTGGACTACAATTGAAGGGAATAAAGTTTGATACCTGCGAGGTTCTCTGTCACTCAGATAACAAGAATATAGTAGCCCAAGCAATATATATACTGCCTTTTCGCGGACAAGTAAAGAACTTTGTTAGTGATTTGTTAAATAGCACTGTATAGGTCTTCAGAAAGACTAATTGAAGTGACTAGTTTATTATTTGACATCGAGGGCTGCACTGATAACTAGATCAGAAGTACTAGGAGTTATCAGGACCAGAAAAGCGGGCCCTCCCTCCCCTGCAGAGACGGCCACTAGGTGTCCCGGCCAACTTTAACCCTTTCAGCAGAAATGAGCAGTAAACCTCGCAGTGCGGCTTATAACTTTATTCCGGTCAATGACGCAGGATTTAAGTGCTACATGCACCCGTACACTCTTGTTCCCAGGCACACGAGCTAGACACTGGTCGGGCGAAGCGCTCGGTAGCTTCGGCTGCTGCGAAGACCTGCCTGCGAAGACTGCCTGCCCGCTTATTTCCAAAGCCGGCCACAAAAGCCACGCAGACTGTCCCCTGATAATTGTCGGGTTTCTCTGAGCTGCCAGATCCGCACCCGCGTCATCAACCCATAACGGGAATGTATAGATACCCAAGTTATTTCGTAATTGAAGTCAAAAATGACACTGTCCCATGACTTGTACTGTCGGCCTTAGCAGTAGTTGCTATTCTGATTCACCCCTTACTCTTTTCAATTACTTAATCTCAATTCCTTTTAAGGCGGAAGAGCATTTCAGTTGATTGTAAACTTAGCCATTTTTACTATTTTTCACGCAGATTAGTCTATTTTCAGTCATTCGTTTGGTGAAATATTCACATAAGAAGGAATTTTCAGGTAAAGAGGGCCAACAAAGAAGAAGCTAACACAACTACTAGAGGCTAGCGATGAATAAAAGTAGTCTGATAGAGGCGATATCACCTGAAATTGACGAGCAGGCTCTTGTCAAAATAGTCTCTAAACAGAAGGGAATACTTCTGTCCAATTCTTCAGAATTGCAATTGAAGTTGTTTGACGTTGATAGTGTTGTTCACCTTAGCGAATTTGATTTGATTGAGAGCAGATTAACTGAGAATGAGAACAAGCTACTCTTCATGGAGAAAATCAAGCTTATATTCGGTGTTGATTCGTTGATATCTTTCATATCAAAGCTAATAACTGTTCTTAGTTTTGAGAAGTTTTTCAGCATCTTTGATATTACAAGTAACATCAAATTGTACGGATTTTACTCATTAAATATTTTCAAGCCTGTTGAGATACTGGTCAAACAAATTAGAAATGACCTATTTATTATCAAATCTTTCAAGTCGTTCAACAATATGGAACTGAAAAGAGAGCATGACTTTCATTTACCTTACAAAGAGTTTAAAAGATTAAATTTGAATAACGGTAACTTAGTTGTCATCAAGATTCTATTCAAGAATGACCAACAATCAATAGATGCCAATATCATTGAGCCAATATTAGATAAGATTGAAATGCTACACTTAAGTTTGGAAAATGAGTCAAAGTTGAAACCTTTCAATGACCTTATCGACAAAGCCGAAACAAACCTAAGCTATTTGAAGTTTGGTGTCAATCGTGGAACATTCAAGAAAGTGCCAACAGTTAAGAGTTCACTCGATTTTTTGAAACTTGTAAGCATCGACAACCTCGACTTCTTGAATGATTTATCAACAGTCAAATCATTGGACGTCTTTTTTGACAATTGGGAGCTAAGAAAGAATTGTGATATAAAGTTCCAGAAAAACCTCATAATTGACTTCAATATCAATCAGATGTCATACCATTTGAAAACTTTGAACATCTTTCATACGTATATTGATTCAAAACATCTATCAAATTTGAAATACTTCCCCAATCTAACAAACTCTAAAATCTCATACGTGATACTAGCAAACAACGGATTTGACCTATCGGAATGTAAAATGTTGCAGGAATTGAAAATTCATTTTACAAATGACAGTTTAGTGAAATCGCCCGCTACAAATCATGATAATATAAAATGGCCAACAAATTTGAAGAAATTATCCATAACAATTCATAATATCAAAAACTTGAGTCAAGATTACAGTATTCGGTTAGATATTTTACAAAAACTAAGTACATCTGGTCCTAAATCAATAACAGATCTATGTGTTGATATATCCTACGATACAGGTGGAAGTGGCCCTGAGCTATATAATTTCACGAAAGAAGATATTTCCAAAGTCAGTGGCTATCTAAACGGTCTGATGAGTGATGGCATTGAAGTGCTGAAGTTGAAAGGAATTTCAAGGTACAATTACAAGATTGGCAAACCACTAATATTTAGCTCGTTACAGCTACCAGCGTCTTTGAAGCTATTATCATTGAATGATTTTATTTTGGATTACAGTTATGCAAAGTTAAACAACTTGAAAAAGATATTCCTGGAACATTCTCTATTTGATTCTGAATTCAAGCTACCATTTGCAGATGAAATTGTTATTGAGAAATGCACTTTCAAAGATTTAAACTATCTACCTATGGGTTGTTCCAAAATACTGTTCAAAATGTGCACTTTCAGGAAGGTTCCTGGCTACGATGGCGATGTCAGAAATGTTATCATTCAAAACAGTCGATTGATGGATAATTCTGATAGTGGTGCTTCATTTGGTACAAGTAACGTATTTGGTAAACTTGACAGTTATAATTCTGGGAATAAATCATCTTCAAATAGAGTAGACGCCAATTTGTTGGAAAGTAGTTTCAGTTCTTTGAATCTAAATCCAGCTATGATTCAAAGTTCAACGATGAGAACCTCAAGTAATGAATCCATTCTGAGTGAAAATGACGTACTGAAACCAAGATCTAGTAGCTTGAATGATTTGGAAAAAATCAACGGTCATTCAAAGTCTAATGGGGATGGAACAACATCAGCCAGCTATTTTGCTAACGATTACTACAATCAAGATTATAAGTATGGCACTCCACAAATGAGTTACGATGGGAGAAACAATCAGTTCAATTTAAGTCAACATCAGACTCAGTACAATCAAAATAATTTTGGAGGCGATCAATTTCCACGAAAGATAATAAACCCGGTGTTGTATAATGATAATCAACATCAACAACAGTTCCAAAATGAATACTTATATGAGTCTCACTCTCCAGTTTCGTCTTCCGGTTCAAGCACTTCAAGCACAAACATGAACAATTATAATAATGGTAGCAGTTACAATATGATGTCCAATACCAACAAAGACACAAATGAGATGAAATACGATAACACCAATAATTACAATTACAATAATTTCAATGCCAGTCAAGTCAACAATATTTACAATACACAATACCAAAGTGGACAAACCCAATACGGCCATGATAAACAGCAGCAACGTCAGCTTCATCAGCAGTTACAACAGCAGCACAGTCAGTTCAACCAGCCTCTATCAGTACAGCAACAACTCCAACAACTAAACTTACAACAACAGATGATGATGATGGGTCTTTCCAAACAATATGGAAGTGACTATACGGGTAGCAGCACTGGTGCTGGTGCAGGTTCTGGTGGCAGATATTAGCTGATTTGGGGGATTGTCTTAGATTGACCTCCAATTTCTCTTGGATATGTTGTGATAGTCTAGTTCTTGTTGATAGCTACCACATGACAACACAGCTGTTGGAGACTTTTCAAAACCAAAGATTATCTTCAATTTCAAAATTTCACGTCGGACAATTTACTACCTCCCCTTTTTAATAAACCCTTTCTCTTTGTTCTTTTCTGTTTGTTTTGTATTCAGCATGTGTTTGTCTCTTCAGTAACTGAGTCTCAAACGTTGTGAAAGCAAACCTCTCATGCTTCCCCCGTTCTAGTTCAGTGAACTTCTGAGCTACCAAACATACAGATTTTCTCTTTATTCTAATCTTTACGAACAATTTACACCTCGAATATAGTTTATAAAATGTACAAGTAATAATTAAAACTACACACCACAAAAGAAACAAAATAATAACATGAAAAAAAACACCAATGAAATACAGAGAGATAGCAGATAGGTTATCCTAAAAAACAGTCAATCAATGACTAGGAATTGAAAATATGGAAAAGCAAACGCAGCCAGTTACTCACAAGTGAATATTCAATGTATCGTAACTGCTGAACTGTTTATTACAATTAGGACATTTCCGCATTCTAGAATTTAATCTATCGTTGATACATTCAAGGCAGAAACAATGTCCACAAACCTTTAGTGCAACGTTCTTAAAGTTCTTATTACATAGTTGACATTTAGTCATGACTAGTAAAGCTTGATTAATCTCTTCATCTTGTGTTGTTGATGGATTATTAGTTCTATACTTAGTCAAAAGTGATTCTAAAGATGCAATCTTTGATTGCTGTGATTGATTTGTTGACTTTAACTCTGAAAATAAGGCTTCTTGTTTGTTCAATGCGTCTTGCTTTTGAATCAACTTTGCTTGCAACTCACCATTATTTTGTTGAATAGATTTGAATTTGATCTCCAACTCTTTAGTTTTATTCGTTTGGAAACTCAAGTCCTTCTGATACTTTGACTCTAAATCTCTAAGTTTCTCAAAGATTGCAGTTTCAATTTCCAACTTTTTCAGCAGGTTTTTTTCGTTTGTTTTTAAACTTTCAATTAAATCTGTCTGTTTGGACAAATTCAAGGTCAGTATTTTGTTTTGAGAGGTCAATGAATCTTTTGATCTCATTGCCTGGAAGTATTTTTGATCAGCTTTGTTTTTTTCTGCTGTCAGTTTGTTGATAAGAGCGTCGGATTCTGAGTACTTGGTGAGCTTGTTATTGGCCAATTGTCTCGTTTGCTTGAAAGCATCCTCCAATTGCTTCAATTCATTTGACAATATCTTATTCTGTTTTTTCAAAGTTTCCAAATCGTTTATAGAGTCCGAATCAATTTCAACATCCTTAAATTTACTTTCCAAAGCTTGGATACGATCTTCAAGAATCTTATTCAATTGTTGGTACTCCTCCACCAATTCGCTCTTACCCTTTTCAGCTTTGAGTATAGACAACTTGGCATTTAACTCATCTCTATCTGATCTGATTCTATTTAGATCAGTCTCGAGTTTAGCAACCACAGTATTGTTTGAGTCGAGTTCAGCTTTAAGTTTTGCTTCAAGACTTTTTTGATAAGCAGTTGTTGTGGATTCCAAATTCGAGAACTCAGATTCTATTTTAGAGCTATTGAACTTCACCTTACTCAACTCAGAGCTCAACTCTAGATTTTTGTTGAGCATGACTTGATAGATGCTACATTGTTGTAGGTCCTGTTCTGTGAGATTGGCAATCTTATTTGACATATTGATCAAGCTTGTATCTAGTTGGGCAACCTTGGCTGATCGTTCTTCAAGTTTCTCACTCAATATATTATTTTTGGTTTTCAATCCTGATAGTTCAACCTTCAAATCTTCAAGAACCTGTTTATCAGCATCATTTAGTTCAGTTGAGATAATCTCTTGCTTCACCTCAGGTAACTCTTCCTTAACATCTTTTTTGCTATTGTCACTAAGCCTTGATAAGGTTTTGGATTCCGAGCGATCCTTGGCTGTTATGAATTGATCGAGCTCTTGGTTTAACTCTTCAATCTTGTCCTTGAGTAGCTTATTTTCATCTTCGAGCTGTGATTTGAAGATATTTAAGTTGGCTAGAGACTCAGTGAGTAAAACTGTTTTCTCCTCCCTATTGGACACAGGCTTGGACAACAAAGGCTGAAGCAAACCAATCATTTTGAGTTTCTTTTGATGCAAGTCTTTGGCAATAGCATCATCATCACTTTCGTCCACACCGACTAGTAAACTTTCGGCTATCGAGTCAGTGCTGTCCACAACATCAAAGTTCTTGAAATTTTCGATTACTTCTGACCACCAATTATTCAAAAGAGAATAATACTTATGGATCTTGGAATAGTTGGCAGCTAAGTCATCCAAATCTTTCTTCAATCTTCTATTTTTATGTCTAAATAGATTTAGTATTCTATATATAGCTTCTTTCTGGTAGTAAACAACATCCTCTTGAGTAAGCTGCCCAAACTCACTTAGCTCGTCCAGGGCTGTTGCTGACTTCTTAACCTTCTTCAGCACAAGTTGTGGGTCTTCGGTTGATGATGCTCTCTTGACAGCAGACATATTGAATCGTTTTATTATAACCGCGTATCTCTACTATTGACAAGTGATAAAACAACAACTGCTAATATAGTAATACAATGGCAAGTTGAAATACACGAGATTAGCGGTTACTAAAGACAGAACAAGTGTGCGTTGATCATCTAGATCGACAAAATAGGTAGAAAAAGGAAACAACAACCTATAGATTAATATCCTGAATGGCTCTCAGTGTAGAGTTGTCTCAATCTATTTTTCGGCAGATTTTTTAGGTGGTGAAGGGAGGGTAACATTCTGTGGGGTGGTGGTGGTTAACCCGTGCACCCACAGACACGGCTTGCATAGTTGAGAATCAGATTGAACATTGATGGGGGTATGGCAGGGGAATAAAGTAGTTTGGCTATGATAGTTGAGCTTTCCAGAAACCAAGCATCGTAGAATGAATGATGACCAAAAAACTGTTGCCATTGGGAACCAATCAGGGTTAGAGATGGGAAGCGAGGATATTGTGTAGAGGCCGAATGATAATCATATTTTGTAGATATTTAATTTCTTGTCTGATGCAAAGTTAACAATAAAGCCATGCTGAGTTATACTTCTGCAATATAAAAGCTTCTGTAAAATGACTCATAAAGGACATCGGCTCATGTATCAGGAAAGTAAATTTGATTGTGCTACAGGCTGTAGAGGGTAGGTGCATTGCCCTACATACAAGCACTGTTGATGCGAGTGTTGGGAAGCGTCCTAGAATCTGGGAATAGTGTCATAGCATTAACAAAGACAAACAAGGACGGTTATGATATTGCAGATCCTGCAAAAGAAACACAAGTGACATGGTTGCTGATGCTGTGATCGAAATCGAGATCGAGATCGACTGCAGATGAAGTCCCTTTATCATCTTTTCATGAAAGGTGCAACGGTGCGACGATAGTCGCGAGTTGAAAAGAGTGCCCCATCTTTTACCAATTGGCCGAGCACAGCTTTGAAGCTTCGCCCGGTGAACCCCACAGCCCGCTGCGATACATGCAGGGATGAGCAAACCAAACCTGGCCGGAAACCATCGCCAAACCAAAAACCCAGCCCAACCAGCGAGCTCACTTTTTTTGAATAAAAAAAAGGATGAGTGGCGTAAGTAAAGAAGCATTATAGTATTCACTAATACTAGACTCACGTAGTAATCAATTTGGGTTGGCATATTTTGGCCCAACCCCATCCGAATTTGCCAAAAATTTTGGAATCCTGGTAATACATGGATGCGCGCCCATGATTCCTTTGGGCTGATGAATCATGATGGGGGCAGTGTAAAAGGGCTGTGTGTCACGACTAGGTAGTAAGGGGATAAGCCCCCCTTAAGCTATTTAGAAAATGATAACATATATAAACCAGCTCATCTTCCGCCATTATACCATTCTTGAACTCTTTACTTTTTTGTACAACATCCAAACAATAATAATCCACTATCATCTTACACTTTACACAATGAAATTCGCTTCCCTTTTGACTCCAGTCGCTTCTATTGCTCTATTATCAAACCAAGTTAATGCTTATGCTTTTGGTGAAGATAATGGATCCAGTACAATAAAGAAGCAAAAGGTCCTACAGACGACAACCTTACATTCAAGTGCAGTTAAATCGAGTCATTCAAGTGCAGTTAAATCGAGTGCTGCTAGATCTAGTGCTGTTCATACGAGCTCTGTCAACTACTTCGCTAACAGCAATTGCTCTTATTCATCTAGTACAGTTAGTTCAAGCTCCGTCAACTTTGGCTCCCACGATATCAATCTCGCCTCTGCTGGCTTGGTTGGACTTGGTGTTGCTGCTATCTCTTTGATTTTATGACCATTTACATAGTTGAGACCATTAGAATTAGCATTTACATAGCTTCATAATCTTACTTGTACATTATTATTTTTACCAATTTATTTCAGATGTAATCCTTATTTGTATCATACCCCTTTTCAGCTAATTGGGATCTTTGCGTCGAGGAACAATCACTCAAGATGCATAACTATCTCTTATGGTGTAACACTGTTGCAACTAGGCTTGAACTGCCTTTACTTGAAGCGGATAATAGTCTTATGAATTAGATATCACTACTTAAATCAGCGATTATAAACAAGATTCCCCCACTAAATCTGTTGACATTTGGTTTTTCAGTGGCAATGCTACATTTCTAAAGTGGACACCAAGTTTTCAGGCTCATAGAGTCTAAATGGTAGATATCAATTGATAGATTGGTGTAGTACTTGAAGCCTCTCTGACAAAACTGACATAAGTGACCATCAAGATGGCCTGAGCTTATCGATTTTGGCAAGACTTCGAAAAGATTCGATAGGATCTCTATCTCGATATACTTATCAATTTTCGAAATCTTAGATGTTGCTTGTTGCTGCAAACTATCAGAAGTGAACCAATCAAAGTCTTCGAGCTTAAAACCAGTCATCTCCAGTGCATATCTTTTCTTTCATCTTCCTGCTTATTACGGAGATTCAAGGGAAATTTACTGCACAATCTACATTTCAATTTGGTAGCTTCCAGTCCCGCTCAAATATGGGGGATAAAAAACACTACACTCCGACCTGTCATTTATAGCTCAGTTACGCGATTGCTTCATGGTAGTTTTGTGAGATCAATTAAACTAGTACGCTATTCAATATATACAGGTCTAGATAATATGACTGATAGTCTTGATGATTAGGGTGAGTGGTTAGCAGTTTTGCTTAGATTTTAAGCCAAAATAGCAAATGCAGCAAATAAAAGTCCCAAAACGCTAGCGGTAGAAGAAACAGACTCAAAGCCAACGGCAAAGTTGGCTGATGCCGACACAGAAGCAGTGGTATTGATATAAGCAGTTGACGAAATCATTCTTACTGAAGAAAGGGTAGCAGTTGCGAATGAGCTGATAGCAGAAGAGGAGTTGGATAGCATTGTGGAGCGCAATGTTAAAGCTTATGAAAGTAGATGTGTGGTTATGGTCCTAACAAGAAGCAATATTCATCTACCCCAACAATATCTTCAGATCATACTCCTTATATACTGCAACTCCGGTGCTACCACAGAAGACGAAGCGAACCCCAGTCTTCTGGCACTGCCTCCCTTCCCCAAATAATCACCGCACACAGCCTCGTGCCCATTTTTATCATTTTCCTCATGGAGTTCATAATGAGCATTTATTGACAGGCAATTTTAGCCTTGTTCACTTCTCATATGCAGAAAGTATTACCTTTGATCTGGGTCATTTTTCGTATGCTAATAGTGTTTATCTTTGATTGAGGTTATTTCTCTTCTTGTTTGAAAGCTGAGTATATACTTTTTAGGCCAGCCCAACAGAGCAGTGTACCTTGTTTCTTACTTCCAAACTTATACAAATGATGGCTATGCCTTCTTTATAATATATCAGATATCTTTACTCGTGAATTCATCAAACTTTACTCTGCGGTCCAAGTTCAACGTCACCATACATAAAATGCTATTCAACTACACTTCTGCTATTCCACTTACTCCAGTCATGCTGCGTCTTATTCTAGCAGTATATCTTGCTACAATTCCAGTGTGACAGTATCATCAAATGCTGCTATTGCAGTTGCAGGATCTTCTTCCTCTTCTACTATTGGTTTGTTTGGGACTGGTCATTGCTGTCTTTAGTTTCTTTTCGTGAGCTTATCAACTTTGTTTTTTTTTTCGCATATTCTTCTATCAACCAAAACTTACAAACGTGGTGTTGAGTTATTTGAATAAAATTATATATATATATTTGAAACCATTAATAAAATAAACCACGATTGGATCAACGCCTCGCTATCTAATGCTGATAACACAGCTACCAATCTTTTTTGTGGTGCACGGATTTTGCGAGCCTCATTAGATCAGCTTCTCGAATGGCCGAGAAGTCATCATTTCTAGCTCATTAATAGCTTAGTTAAGTCAGGTACTTACTAGACTCTACTTTATACATATCTTCTTCATCCGAACTTTAACACCTACATTGAACTAGGTTGATATCATTCTCACTTGCATATAGGTTTCTGACATTGTATTGAATATGAATAATGTCTGAATTAGGTCAGTAAGTGAACGCCATCCGAGGCAATGGATCTTTGTATTTATCTTGGTTCAATGAAAATACTAACCAACGAAATATAGATTCGTTATTTCAATTCCACCAGTCACAAGGTCCATAACTTTGACTGCCTTGGTGATGGGGGGACTCAATGCCTTAGGATTGATTTCTTACTCGGCATTTGTCCCTCATTGGCCAACAATCTATGAGACGTTTGAAATTCATAGACTACTAACAGGTTTCCTCATTTCCCACCCACAGCCTATGCAGGGATTAATGGAGATATACATGCTTTATTCATTCAGTAAAGGCTTGGAGGAATTGAAGTTCAAGAAGTGCTTACCGGACTATGTATTTTACCATCTTATCATCGTTCCAATAATCTTGATCTCCTCCTACTTATTTTTGCCACCATTATTATCATTATCACCTGCTTTGCTATCTGCATTGACTTATACCTGGTCAATTGATAATTATAACCAACAGGTTAACTTCTACTTTATGCCAATCAAGGCCTCGCTACTACCTGCTGTGTCCTTGGGTTTCAGATTACTAGTTGACGGACGCGAGAACTTTATACTTGCTTTGATCGGTATGTCAGCAGCATATATTTATAATTGTCTTGAGACAGGATCCTCAGGCCCGGTTGTTGCTTTCATTACAGGTAAACAGCCTGATCATGTCAAGAGTTGGAATAATAGAGTTGGAACAGTCAGTAGTAACAGTGGTATCTGGTTTTATGCTAGTGGATATCTTCCTTCGCCTCAAGGATTGAAATCCTTGATGTCAAAACTGACTGGTGTTGACTACAATTCCAAAGCTTTCAAGATGGGAAGTATCAACTCAAACGCTAAACATAGTGCTCCTGAACAATCTGGTGCAAAATCTTCAGGTAAATCTACAGGTTTGGGAGGTATGATGGGTGGTGGAAATGCTTTCAGAGGTAAGGGGCAAAGATTAGGGTCAACTACTGTCAGTGAATGAACGGGTGATTTTGATGGTTAACTGTATATGATGCTTTGTAGGTAAACCTGATTTTATCGCCAACAAGATGACGATTAAAAACATAGTTAGAGTTGCATTTTATGTATCTTCATTTAGTAGAATAAAGTTTGAACAGTTCCACACCTCACACCTTCCGTAAAAGCTCGACGCCGCACGTATTTTTGTCAAGTTCCAAGTTGAAGAGTGGCAATATGTTTATAGAGACGTGTAGGAATAAAGAGATAGTGGTCATCGTACAACAAACAGAAGCAATGACACAGAATGACACTCCACAACCACTATGGGTAGTTGGCTACGGCTCCCTGATCTTTAAGCCTCCATTACACGACGTGCCTTTTTCTTCAACATTTGTCAAATATCCTGGATACATCAATGGGTTCATTCGTCGGTTCTGGCAAAGTAGTTATGATAACCGAGGCACCCCAGAGAACAAGGGTCGTGTGGTCACTATTATATCTAGTGATGATATTATAGAGAACGAATCTTTCAAGGCTGATATACTAAAGTATGAACTGAACCATTTGAGTAGTCAAGATCAGCAGAAAGTGATTGGTGATAAAGAGTTACTTTCAAAAACACTGAAAGTGTATGGTTGCATCTATTATATTCCTGCTGAATATGCTGCTTTAGCAAGTGAATATTTGGACTTGAGGGAGAAAGATGGCTATACTACGCATGAAATTGAGTTCCACGTTACAGGTAAAAGGCTGGGTAATGTGGATTCTGAAGATGAAATATGGGAGAGTTTGGAGAGTAATGGTCAAGAGGGCGGAAAACTTGTCAAATCAACGGTATACATCGGTACCATCGATAATGAGTCGTTCATTGGACCTGAAAGTTTGATGGATACTGCCAAAGTTATCAAAACCAGTGCCGGTGATAGTGGACCAAATGACGAATATTTGTTAGAACTTCATAAGGGTCTCAAGACTCTGAGCACCGGGAAGTCGCACAGTACTAAAGATCTGTACCTCGATGATCTGGTGCAATGCTTAGAGCACTTGTAAATCGTAATTGGTTGATGAGCATTCTGAATAGTTTACTTCTATATATATAAATATAAATATAATTCATCAGTATAAAAATAAACGGATAAATGTCTCTGGAGATAATAGGCGGAATAAGGCAACTGTATGCATATACAATTGCGCGGGATCATTTGCGCGGGAACAATAACGAGACAGAGCTCGATCTGGCAAAAGTAAAGCTGGCATGGAAGGAAATATAAAAAGATTGCTTGGAAGCCGATTACAAGGTGATTAATCATTATTCATATAAAGAAGCGTATTTGTTTGTTCAGAACTGTGATTTATCTTGGTAGAGATTCTACTGCTTTTTTGTTTCTATTGTCAATGTTAACTACCCGCTTATATAATGACGAATGTGAATACGATAGCAAACGTTTTGAGTACGATAGGTACAGTTTTATGGTGCGTGCATTGTTTCCTGTTCAAGGGTCCGTCATTTCTTGCGATTTAACCAATTTTACTAACCAATTGAAACTTCAATTCATTTTAGGTGTGTTCAGTTGAGTCCCCAAATATACTTTCTTTGGAAACGTAAAGATGCTACAGGTATGTATTCAATTCAACAACACCATCAAATCTACTGGAAACTCCACATTCTCTTCAATAAACTTCAAAGGTACTAACAATCATTTAGGGTTCCCGCCAATATTCATGTTCCTCTGGTGTGCTTCTGGTAGTCCATTTGGTGTCTACTTTATTGTGTCGGATTCATACTTACCAATGCAGATACAGCCACAATTGTTCATGTTCCTATGTTCTATAGCCTGGATACAGGCGATGTATTATCCTCCATACTCCATACCGAAAAAGAGAATTTTTCTGTATGCTTTTCTTTTCTACTCTATATCACTAGCAATAGAACTTGGGTTTGGTATACCCTTGAAAAAGGTTTACAAGGATGGAACTACTTGGCCGTCTTTGGTCTTTGGTATAATTGCTAGTATCGTTTTAGCTGCCGGTTTGCTTCCACCATATTTCGAATTGAGTAAAAGACAAGGAAGAGTTGTGGGAATCAATTTTATTTTCTTGATGATGGATACTGCAGGTGCTGTATTTTCCATGGCTAGTCAGCTTATTGGTGATATTGATGTAATGGGGATGATTTTGTATGCTGTGATTATCGTTATGGAGTGTGGCCTGTATTGCAGTCAAATTATTTGGTATATTAGATTTAGAGTTTTGCGCAAAGAGAGACTCGAAGATGAAGAAGGAACTTCAGATGATAATATCAATGAAGCAGACAAGGACATGATCAGTGAGAACAATGAAGATGTGGATAAGGAAAAGAATTGCGATATAATCGATCAGCAACAAGAACTTCTTGTTGCAACTAAAAGTGGGATTTTCTCGAAAGACAGATAATTGCCGTACTTTCTTTACATAGATTGATTTTGTTTTTCCAGTCTTAATGACTTCATATTAATAGATTCTATAAACAGAAAAGGCCTAAGGCCATTCCCACGTTCTAACAACATCCCAATTACATTCTAAATCTTTGAAGAACATCCCAAAACGTCCATCTGTTGGAATTCGTTTGAAGTTCTCCTTTTTCTGTATCAATTCATATTCGGTTTCAGCATCCTTCAAGCTAACCATCTGCCTTTCATAAGTGCTCAATCCATTGAGCAATTCATTCGCATCCTTAGGGATTAGATAATTCAAGTATATCTTGAACAAGTGTACGTTCAATTTGAATCGTAGTTGCACCAACCGAGGCAATAAATTGATCAACTCAGAGTACTTTCCGTATTCTCCTAAAGCCTTGATATAAACTCCAATCAAAGCATTCGATGGATATAGTAAGCCCTCTGTAGAATCGCCATATCCATGTTCGACCCTTCTATCAAATAGTTGCAGTGCTAGATCAATTGCAGGCTCACCATTCCACATCAAGGATGGGCTGCCATTCTCCTTTGATTTCAAAAGAGCAACAAATAGCGATGATAGAGCCACGTGAGTATGTTGAATTTTGGAAGGTACCTCATGATATCTGATGAATGCATTTTCGGGAGACAACAAAGCCTCTCCTAACAAGTAAGAGCTTTGGATTTTTACTGATGATGCTTTCTCACGTTTCTGGGATATCAACCTGGCCAGATCATATGGAGTTGAGCAGCCAGGATAGTCTATTTTGCTTTCAAGAGGTCCAGAATATGAATTTTGTCTAACCAATTTACTGACCAAGGAAAATTTATCAATGAGATTCCCCTCCCGTGCTGGACCAAATACTTCATTTGGACGGAAAAGTAAACTTTGACTATAAAGCCTGGAAACCAACCTGGAAAGAGACACATCGTCTAAATTATCCAACCCGAGACATTCAACAATGTCGATTACCTTATCTGTATAAGAAAGATTGTTCAACAGCAGATCAATGAGCAATGGATTGTAATATGGATCCATATCCAATGAATGAAACGTCTTTTTGTATAATTCCCAAAGTCTGATGCTATTTCTTTTATTTAAGAGTGAGTGAGCATTCAATTTGACAGCAACAAATAACCAAATATCACTGAAATTAACCAACGCTTCCTTTTCAGATTCTTCCAAAATCTTGAATAACTTGAAAATGATTTTTCCCGCATTGGATTTCGTAGCTGGTAGTAATAGAATAGAAGAGCAAAGCAACTTTACGCTGAGATCTTTTCTGAGTCTCCTTAGCTCATCGACATTATTAGATGGCTCATTAGCAGCACTATAAGCTGTTAGAACTTTCTCAAAGCCATCAATATTGAAACTCTCGAGTTGCCATTTATCAAATTTGAATTGTGCAGCTTTGAATAGCTGAAATGCTTTTTTGGGATTTTCTTGATAAGTTAGGTTGCATACTCCCAGTATTGCACTTATACTGACACTGATTTTCTTGTTTTCATTAGAAATATTATTCACAGCATTGATCAATTTGGACTGTGCTCTTTTGTAGTGCAAATTGGGCTTCGATTCGGGCTCACCTGTCTGATCGATTGATAAAGACCATATAAGCTCATCAATTTGTTCCAGGATATTCTCCGATTGTGTATTGGACAGAAAAGTCTCGACTAATGAGGGTAGCGATTCAGGTTGGTTTCTACATGCATAGTTGAATAAGCTCATGAATGCAGGAGGAACAACATGTTCTCTTTTTTTGTACGGATTTTTGATAGAATCAAACTGTTTCATGAAATAAGTCTTTTCTTGATCAACGGCACATATCTCCGCTCCCCATCTATCGTAAATCTCTAATAATGCACCAAATTCACTGTCATTCGATGGAGCTCTCAACAGAATGTCGTAACAAATCGGTACAGGAACTTGGTGACATGCTCTCAATCTATGAACTGCCGACTCAATAGATGGTTCAAACAATGACGTTATGTAACACATAATTTCGTGGTCAGAAATGCTAACTTCCGAGTCAGATGTGGGGTTCGACACCCAACCATACACCTCCTCCAATTTGAATTTCAGTATTTGAATCGCATTAATGATGATTGGATTTGACAAAAGTTCCATTATGCCATCTTGGTTAAGAATTGCAGCAAACTCTTCCCTTGTTGTCTTTGTATTTGGAATGTTCAATGGCTGTACCTGTGAGTTGTACGTTAGGTACCGATCAATACTCTCTAGTACGCTACTCCTCCTTTCCTCATGACAGCTTGAGTATACAACTGATAGTACAGAGTCGACAACTAGAGCAATTGCTGATTCTACATCGGCCATATCTTTATATCCCTTTCTTGTCACAGGAGGAAGACTCGAGACTTCACTTGGTTTCGAGACCAAGTATGCAAAGCAGTCCTGTATATTTCCTGATCCCAATAAGGAATCACGATCAAAACTTTGCAGAGATTTTTGATAGGCTTGGTAATACCTACTTTTTTTGGTCTTTGCATGTATATTCTTTATCAATGGTTCCAGCTCTTCATCTACATTTTTGATTTTCCCCTCTTTTCTTATATCTTCAGTCAATTCCTCTTGTATCATTGCTCCTATGAGACCTTCCATGGCTTCCATGGAAGGATCATAATCTATGTCCTTTCCTGTAGAATAATCCAATATAGGTGATTCATAGTGTATAAGCCTTTTTGCTGTTATCGAGAACTCTTTAAAATGTGGGGTGTTGCGATCTAATGGATTTCTGCGAAGATGACGTTTGAGACTTAAGCATACAATTGTGAGAGGCTGCCGACTGCGCCTGATGAAACCTATCATATCCAATTATTTGACTGAGACCAATATTCAGAGACACTTCTCTGTACCATTTGATACTCCTGACCCTCAGTGGAGATAACTGCTAAAGACCAGTTATTTAATATCTGCCCCGCTATTTTGATGTGAAGAGCCAAATCTTGAAAAAAATAAACATCGTTACACCAGCAATCTCAGTTGTTTGCCATTTAGCACTAGCTGTAGATAGCTCAAGTTGAGGTTACATCATAGTGTATCATGGAAAAGGAAGCGACACTGGGACGAATGTCATCTGTATAGGTCTTGGAGCAATGAGTAGGCAACTATCAAAGGTGCATAAGGATCTTCTAGTGGAGGTGTTGAAGAAGGAACGAGATAGTAGTCCCGATATTTCTAGCCAGGACCGACCACTGAAAAGAAGAAAGAAGAGTAATAAAGACTCCGAGGCACCCATAAACAATGCTGTGAATCTGCGGCTTCCAAAAGTTGCCAATCAGCCCAATAATGTCAAGAGGCCCAATTTCAATACTGAGCGAGCTACGGGAGTTTCAGGCAGATCTAAGGCTAATCGTGAAAATATCAAACTAGGTCTCAATCGAGATGCGCCAATTGCACTATCAAGTTCAGAAGAGTCAGAAAATGAGGTTGTTGAAAAGATAAATAATAGCCGAAACAATTCAATATTGATTAGCGGCAAAGATGGTCTTGTAGCCGGTAACTCGACTCAAACCAAAAGGAGCAAATCTGATAAAAATAATCCATTTCGTCCACAAACGGCAGATGCAAAGCTTAAACTTGAAAGTTCCTCTAGACAATACAATCCTTCAAATCCAGTTGATGTCATAGAGCTGTCTGATGACGATGATGATGACGATGATGAATTTGATGCTTTCAATTTCGACGGAGATAAGAATGAAGAGTCAAAGAGCACCGTCTTACCTGATTCAGCATCCAACGATTGGATAGGTGATACAACGAACAATCGTGAGGGCGATGTCAAACTATCTGCTGAAATGAAATCCAATGATGTTTCTGCTTCCAATGCCGATGACTCTGATGATGAGTCTGATGAAATTGATTCAGATGAGTTTGAGGATGTGAGCTTGGATGTTCCACCCGACCACAACTTTGATTATCACACAAGCAATGATATTACCGTCACTTTGAATAAACAACCACTAGGGAAAAAGAAACAGAAGAAAAAGGTAAGCGTTGTTACAGGTGAGGAAAGGATCTTTAGAAGAACATTACACATGTTATGTTTATTCGCCATGGTCGGTCATGGTGTATGCAGAAATTCATGGTGCTCTTCTGTTACCTTACTTACAAAATTAAGGAAGTCTGTTCCCAAAAAGTTACTTGAAGAGTGTTCTTCTTACAGAAAATTGCAAACCATGCCCAATGTGACTGTTCAAACAAAGACGAGGAAGTTACTAGATTTGTTGAGAAAGTTAATGGTGTATTGGTACGACTCGTGGATGATCAAAAGTACATCGCCTTGTTTGTATAAGAAATCATGGGCTGAGATAATGGATCATGATAAAAGCATCAATTCCGAAACCATTACTAGGGCGAAATTCCAGAGCATGATAAAAAATAGAAGAGGTTCGAGAGATATATCAGCTCAAGGATTCGTCGCATTATTGAGATCGCTGGGGCTTCCTGCAAGACTCGTATTTTCCATTCAGCCTCCTGACTTTACCAACTTGTCTATCGTTCCGAATAAGGAAGATGAGTTGGCAAAGAGTGGTGGCGATAGCTCAAGACAATCTTCTAGATCTCCTACACCAAAAAAGCTTGCTCCAAAAAAAAAACCCTCACAGCATGAACGATTACTATCAGCATTGAGAGTAAACCGACCAGCTTATACGAACTTCAGAAAGGATGAGGAGGAAGAGCAAGAAGAAAGTAAATATCCAGTGTTTTGGTGTGAAGTGTGGGATAAAGACAGTAAGAAATTCATTACTATTGATCCTATAGTTACCAAGTATATTGAAATGGTCTCATCGAAATCCAAGCTCGAACCACCGTCCACTAATTTACGAAACAATGCTTTCTATGTTGTTGGCTTTGACCGTCTTGGGGGTGCTAGAGATATCACTAGAAGGTACAGCGAAAACTATAATGCTAAAGTACGCAAGAAGAGAATAACAAGGGAGCGCAAAGGCGAAGAATGGTATGAAGCACTTTTACAAGGAGCTTCTTCCAAGTCACGAATAAAGCCCAACAAGATTGACAAATTTGAGGAGTTGGAGTTTGAAGAACGATCAATGAAAGAAGGTATGCCTAACTCCATTCAAGAGTTTGTCAATCATCCTCTATATGTTATTGAGGAGCAACTCAAGTTCAACGAGGTGTTGCAGCCTAAAATCTCATGTGGAACGATACGGAAAAAGACGAAGAATGGTAAAGAGGGAGAACTCATACCTGTTTATAAAAGAAGCAATGTAGCCATAGTCAGGTCTGCTAAAGCTTGGTATATGAGGGGTCGGGTTTTGAAAGTTGGTGAAAGGCCATTGAAAATGAAGCCGAAAGTAAAGCCACAAAAGAAGAAACCGAAGTATGAAGATAACTTTGAGCTATCAGATGGAGATGACTCTGACGAAGATGATGACGATGGGGATGTTAGGCTATACTCTGAACAACAAACTGAGCTCTATGTTCCGCCAGCCATTGTCAATGGAAAATTAAAAGTGAATGCATTTGGCAACATTGATGTCTATGAGCCCTGGATGATACCTGATGGAGCTGTTCATCTGGAGGGTAAACATTCAGAGAAGGCAGCTAAACTCTTGGGCTTAGAGTATGCTCCTGCTGCTGTGGGATTTGATTTTGGTGGTAGTGGCAGCACATCATCAAAAGCCAAAGGTGGTCGTGGCGGAGGACGTGGAGGGGGAAGTGTTGCTACCGTCAAGATTGTTGGTATTGTTACTTTGGAGAGGTTCAAAGAAGCAATTGAACTAGTCTCGGACTACTTGGAAACTGAAGAGCAAGATGCCATAAGAAGAAGAAAAGAGTTGATTGCTTTGAGGGCCTGGAAAATGCTATTAGCCAAATTGAAGATTAGAAATCGGTTGAACAAAGAACATGGTGGTGTTTCAGAATCTAATGGGGTAGAAAAAGGGTCAATAGATGCGGGTAACAGCGATGAAGGACACGGTCACATGGAGGACAATGATGAAACAGATATCTTCGAAGATCGCCTCGATGACGTGGACTTTGATGACCTCGAAGAAGTTGAAAGCGATGCGAGTGAAGAAGACGGAAGTGGAGGTGGATTTATGATTGAACACGACAACGGTGAATCTGTTGGGGATCAAGAAGGTGGTTTTTTGTTGGAAGACAATGACGAAGAGGCTGATGCTCCTGACGAAGGAGGTGGTTTTCTTCTTGATGATGTGGAAGATCAAGTTTATGAAAACGAGCAAGGGGGTGGATTTGTTGCTGAGGATGTGAATGCTACCAAAATTCAAGATGATAGAGTTGATGAGGGTAGTATTAGTAGTGAGAATGAGGAGAGTGGAAATTCCGGAGATACAAAACGTCAAAAAATACGCAATGGAAAATCAGTGGCCAAAGGATCTGCTACAAAAGAGTCTAAAAAACGAACACCAGCCTCCTCCCAAAGTCCCACGTTGAGAACACGATCTATATCCAAAACGTCACGCTCAGCAGAATCTGTCCTGAATGACCCGCGAAACTATGGAGATGTTGAAATTCCAGGTGAACTTGTCTTCGTTCCGGAATTTGGTGTCAAAAGGGCTCATAGAACAAGAAGCAGGTTTGGTGACGGTGGAGCTCTGAAACCCATCGAGCTGAAAGAGTCAGATTTGGAAACTGGTGAAAGTTCGGGTGATGATAGCGACTCTTCGACAGGGAATGAAAAAGCTAAACCTCTGGTCTCTGAATCAGAGAAAGATTCTTTGAAGAAAGAAAAGACACTGGGTGTTAGTGATGAGATTAGCAAGAAGGTTGATCTTACTTCTGACTCGGATAATGATTTGGAGGTTATTGAACAACGTGACCTGGTATCCCCCAGCTTCGATGATCGGAAAGCTAAAGAAATGAAGAGGAATTTAGATAGAAGAGAAAGAGTGTTACAGAGAATGATCGAAGAAGCAAAGCTGGCTAGTTTGAAAGATCTACAACTGCTGAATGGGAATATTGCAACTGAAAAAGAATTGCCTACTTCACATGAAGTTTATGAGATTTCAGATACCGAACAAGATGAGCAGTCTAAAAAGATCAGTTCACACAGAGAGCACGATTTGCAGGATGAAGATGATGAAGACGATCGCGATGAAGAGTTCCCGAGTGATGGAAGTGGGAATAGTGACTATGATGCCGAAGGCTATGAGTTTGATTACAGTGACTCTGAATGAAGAGATACGCGTAGCAAATTAATACAGTTAAATTTCTGGTTCGGCATTTCTGTGTGAACTGCTGAGTTGTTTATTGTACAGTGGTATTATCGACATTCTGCTAACCATTATCCAATGATAATCAAGATAACTAGTTATGCCCTGAGAATCTCAACTACAATTGACGATCAAATTTAACATACGAACACATTACAATTTAAAGTACACCGATTAAAAAATAGTGATATATTGAGATTTTTTCTTTTTCTCATGACCAAAAAAAAAGACTAATGACTCAAACCCTTTTCAACTTTTTTTGCTTTTGTAATTGTTTTTCTTCCAAAAGTCTCTGTTCTCTTAAATCGTCCAATCTAGCTTGTTTTAGAGTTCTTTCTTCTTCTTCTAATATTTCAGCCCCTGTTGCCTCCATATCATCTTCTTCTTCATCATCATAGTAATCTTCACGTTGCCTTTTACGACCTTTACTAAATATTGACCATATTTCATCCCTATCGTAACCTTGTTCACGTTTCTGTTTCTGTTGTTTTTGGCGTAATCTTGACCTTTCAAGTTGTGCCAGTTCGTCCTCTTCGTCATCATCATAAACTATGAAATCATCTCCGAGATCATCGGAGTCATAGCTAGAGTATATATCAGAGTCTTGTGAGTCTTCAGCATCAATTCCGAATTGATCCTTCTTGGGACGATGATTCTGCGAAACTCTATTGGTTGATTTTGAAGGAAGTTTATTTTTACTGCTGTTTTTCCTCTTTAGTTTTTCCATTAGTTCAGCTGAAGGTCTTGCTAGTTGTTGCGGTCTAGCTGTTTTTGGTTTCTGTGTCTGTTGTAATGGCCTAGCTTGCGGAGGAGGTGGCAGTTGCTGCTTATTTGGTGGTGCAGCTTGACGTTCAATTGGGCGAGATTTTTGTGTTGGTTGTGGTGGTGGTGGTGGTGTGCTTGCTTTGGATCTTGTATTGCCCAGGATCCTAGAATGAAGTGGTTTTTGCTTCACTTCGACTTGTTTTATTGGATTATATATTAATTTATCTTTATTAAGAGTTTCTGCTTGTTTCATCAGTTCTTTGAAAGAGAGTTTTGGGCCAGGTGAAGTTGCAATTGGCCTATGAGGTTGAGGGAGAGATGGTGTCTGAGATTTGGAAGCTGGTTTTGCAGGTTTCACTGTTGTTGTCGCTCTGGACGTTGTACTTGAAGATGATTTAGGTTTGGAAGTGGTTGGTCTTGCAGGTTTCTTTGAGTTTTTGGATGCCTCCAACTTCTCTCTTTCCTTGCGTCTAGCCTCTTTCAGTCTTGCAACTGCTGGGTCTATTTCCACTGATGGCGTAGATCGACTGGAAGAAGTGTTGTTGCTGGTACGCTGGGATGATGGGTTCGATTTGAGAGCTGGAGATGCTGATTTTGTACGGTTGGATGGGGCTATCGTTGGCTGTTGTACAGTTGGAGAAACTTTGCCCTTTGTGATGTTGGCCAATAAAGATGAAAAACTCATGATGTATACCGTAGGATGATGTGTGGACGACCCGATAATAAAAGCTTCAATCGGAGTGAAAGATTATGTGTAGTAGAGATCATAAGAGAACAGGAGTAAATACTGTAAAATAGAGTGAAGATCCAGTCTGATTCTGGAGAGATCTTAATCGACGCGTCTTTTAATGGAGATCAAATAAGCGACGATCGACGCGGGAAGTGAAAGCAAGAAGAGCATAATAAGAAGGGGAAATAACAGCTATCTGTTCACTTGCAACTATTGATATGGTATGTGTTTCTACAAGAGGTGACATTAGTTTGACATTAAAGCCACAACATCCAAAAAGTTCAGGAATTGACAGATTCAGAACTGCTTCTGTCTTCTACTATGCATTAGCTCGTTCCCTTTTTTTAGTCTATGAGAAAGGTGTTGATATCATTATACTGGAAGCCCTTCTTCAAAAAAAATTTTGACACTTTATTTGTTTACTAAACTCATCAAAAGATGACTCAAGATCAATCATAACTAGGGGTGGAATTGCCAAATTTGAAGCACCACTCTTTCTAAATACGTCAGCCACATCAAGCCAAATTATCTTAGTTATAAAAGGGGAGTGATTGTTGTGAACTACAAAGCTACTAAAGTGGTAAAACTGTATCACCGAGTGTACAACAGTACTAGATAACAGGCAACAGCTTGGAGATGGCAAATTACAAAATCAATGACTTACAGCTCAGTCATTTAATAAGAAATCTATATACTATCTACAATTCTTCCGCATCAAGAAACTCTGGGTGGGTTTTCGGTATGCCGAACAGCAAGAACGATACCGCTACCATCTCCTTCATCAATTGCAGATATCCCTTGACAGTACTGCTTCCCCATTCTACTAACCAGGAACATACTAACTAACTAATTAATCAGCTCTCTTGTTGTTAACAAATATACAACAAATAATCAAAAACACAACAAAACTCACAAAATTTGAAAAAAAAAGAAGTCAAAAAGTCGTGCAAAAACAGAAATATTTTTTAAAAAAAAATTTTAAAAATTTACTAATTTTTCGTTTCATTATTTAAGAGTTTTTCAATTTTAAACTTATTAATAATCTTTTTGTTTTTAACTTTTAAAACTCTTTTTTTTGGCAATCTATTGCCCAATACAAATATTCATACCTTAACCAATAAAGATGTCCTTTGAAAACTGTTCCAACGCAATTGATCTATTATCAACTTATGAAGAAAAAGATGGTCTATCAATTCAACAATTATTAGATTCCAAGATTCATGGTGGTTTAACTTATAATGATTTCTTAGTTTTACCAGGTAAGATTGATTTCCCAGCTTCTATAGTTGATTTGGAAACTCATCTAACCAAGAAAATCACTTTAAAGACACCATTTGTTTCATCTCCTATGGATACAGTTACTGAATCTAATATGGCTATTAAAATGGCTTTATTAGGTGGTATTGGTATCATTCACCACAATTGTACAGCTGATGAACAAGCCGAAATGGTTAGAAAAGTTAAAAAATATGAAAATGGTTTCATTAATGATCCTATTGTTATTTCTAAAGAAATTACTGTTGGTCAAGTTAAAGCTATGGGTGAACAATTTGGTTTCACTTCATTCCCAGTTACTGGTAAGTTATTTTTACACACAATACAATACATTACAAACAAAAGACAAATGGCGTTTTAGTTTCATTTCACAATGATGATTAAATTTTATTAAATAACTTTCGTTCTACCGATTGCGATCAAACGATCTTGTGGAGAAATTTACTTCTGAGCTAAACAACAAAAAATGCCACGTCTTTCAATTATCAAGCAAGTTTTTTTTTCAACTGACATATACTAACATATATTTTTATAATATTATAGAAACCGGTAAAGTTGGAGGTAAATTAGTTGGTATCGTCACTTCAAGAGATATTCAATTCCATGAAGATGATTCATCATCAATTGCTGAAGTTATGACTACAGATTTAGTTACAGGTACAGCTGGTGTTTCATTAACTGATGGTAATGAAATTTTAAGAAAATCTAAAAAGGGTAAATTACCAATTGTTGATTCAGAAGGTAATTTAGTTTCAATGTTATCAAGAACAGATTTACAAAAAAATTTAGAATTCCCACATGCTTCTAAATCATTCCAATCAAAACAATTATTATGTGGTGCTGCTATTGGTACTATTGAATCAGATAAAGAAAGATTAGCAAAATTAGTTGCTGCTGGTTTAGATGTTGTTGTTTTAGATTCATCTCAAGGTAACTCTGTTTTCCAAATTGAAATGATCAAATATATTAAAAAAACATATCCAGATTTAGAAGTTATTGGAGGTAATGTTGTTACCAGAGAACAAGCTGCTCAATTAATTGTTGCAGGTGTTGATGGTTTAAGAATTGGTATGGGTTCTGGTTCTATTTGTATTACACAAGAAGTTATGGCATGTGGTAGACCTCAAGGTACTGCTGTTTATAAAGTTACTGAATTTGCAAACAAATTTGGTGTTCCATGTATTGCTGATGGTGGTGTTGGTAACATTGGTCATATTACTAAAGCAATTGCTTTAGGTGCTTCATGTGTTATGATGGGTGGTATGTTAGCAGGTACTTCTGAATCTCCAGGAGAATTCTTCTACAGAGATGGTAAAAGATTAAAAACCTATAGAGGTATGGGATCAATTGATGCTATGCAAAAGACAGATTCTAATGCTAATGCTTCAACTTCAAGATATTTCTCTGAAGGTGATAAAGTTTTAGTTGCTCAAGGTGTTTCTGGTTCTGTTTTAGATAAAGGTTCAATTGTTAAATTTATTCCTTATTTATATAATGGTTTACAACATTCTTGTCAAGATATTGGTGTTAAATCTTTAACAGAATTGAAGAGTAGTGTTATGGCTGGTGGTGTTAGATTTGAGTTAAGAACTCCTTCATCTCAATTGGAAGGTGGTGTCCATAATTTATATTCTTACGAAAAAAGATTACACAACTAATTAAGTATGATTTTTTGTTATTACTATTATTATTTCCTTTTTTTGTGTCGCATGTTTTTTTTATAAGTTAGGTAGTTTGATGTTCGAAGTTGTCAGTTTAATTTTATAAAGCAAAAAAGAAAATAAAAATGAATAAGTTAATGTGAAGTAATTGTATTGTATAATGATTCGCAGGCATGGTATTGAGAAATTTTTCAGTGCAAAGAATTCTGTATGTCTGGGGATGTACGTACTACACATTGTAGTATAATTTGGAGATTACATGAGTGAACTGAATGTAAATAGAAAATGTAAATTAATTTGTATTTTTTCAGATAGAAAAATCAAACTTAATAAAAAACAGGGGGCAGGGGGAAAGTTTTGTAGAAGAGATCGTAAAAAAAAAACATTTATATATTATCAATTCAATCAAATGAATGAATAAGAAATATAGATAGAAAAGTGAGTAGTCGATACATAACATATTACAAGATAATGCTTCATTTTTAATTGAATCATTGATAAAACTTTAAAAATTTATATTGCTGTATTCATTTAATTAATTGATAATATATTTAAAATTAAACTTTTTTTATTTTGGATTATTTAAACGGTTTCTAAAACAACGTCCTTGAAACCACCAGCAACCTTCTTACCCTTTTCTTCAGATGAACCTTCACCGTGTAAAGATAATAAGTTACCTAAATCGAACTTTGGTTGTTTTAATAACTTAACTTTTCTGATGTGAACATTTTGTAGAGGATAGATTGATTGAGTGGCTTTTTCAATTTCACCACCAATAGCTTCTGGGATCAATTTACCAGTTAATTGAGCTAAAGTACAGTTTGAAACTTCTCTTGTCATGATTTCAATCATCTTCTTTCTAACTTCTCTTAATTGGGAAGATTGAGCATAAGTAGTTTTCTTAATTTGGTTAGCTTGTCTCTTGGTGAAAGCAATACAGAAAACTCTTAAAACGTAATCATCAGAAGTCTTAACAGTAACGTTAGCTTCAACTAATGATTGCCATTTTCTAACTAATGACTTTAATTTATCAGTAGTGAAATCCATACCGTGGAAGTTAGTTAATAAGTTCTTACCTTGAACTTCATCAACTCTTAATTTAATCTTCTTGTATGAGTGATCTTCTGAACCTTGTAAATCAGCTAAACAAACTTCAACAACTCTACCTTTTAAACCATCAGCAGCGTTCTTTAAACCTGTTGATTTGTTGATTAAAGTTTTACCAACGTTTCTGTTTTCGAAAGTTGATGGAGCCTTGATGTCATACCATTCCTTTCTGGTGAATGGATCAACAACTCTCTTCTTAATACCTTTCTTACCCTTGGATAATCTCTTATTCTTACCGATAGCCATATTGATGAACTGATGTGATTTTGGTCTGAGATAGATAATAAAAAAACACTAAAAATGTAGATTTAATGTAACACTATAGTAATATATCTAAAAACAAAAAAAAATCAATGAATATCCAAAGGTGAGACGGGATAGATTGTCAGTAACAGTATTGCACAGACACAGTATCACACAGTGAGAGGAGACTAACAAACCGGCTCTCTCAGCAGTGCTCTCAGCTAACAGCAGCGTGCGTGCGTGCGGGCTGAGTGTGCTGAGTGTGAAAATTTTCAGCCGGTGAGAGAGAACACGGGAGGGTCACGTGTCGGGGGTGTGAGGGTTTTGCTAGAAGAGTGTTTGATTAACCCTGGTACTATATCACGTGATGGGATTACAATCAACTGATGACGTAATAGATAGTGTAATAGATTATTTGAATGGTACGTAATGGCTGATGTAATGAAATGTAAACAAATCAACGCGAACTGATCCGAATTTGATAGAAACCAGCCAACAGTATGTAAATATATAACATGTTTGTAATATCTATATCACTACTACTACCACTACTAATACTACTACTAATACGACTATATAAGCTTTAACAGCACACACATCAGATCAATCCATTAGCCTCACTCAATTGAAAATGGACTCGCGGCCTGAAAAGAACACAGTTACACTCAAAGTTGGACTTATTGGTGATGCACAGGTTGGGAAAACCTCTTTGATGGTTAAATATGTAGAGAACTGTTTTGATGAAATATATACACAAACTTTGGGAGTTAACTATATGGAGCGCTCCATTAATATCAAATCAACGGAAATAACTTTCAGTATTTGGGATTTGGGTGGTGAAGCTGAATTTACAAACATGCTACCACTTGTGGCAAGTGATGCTGTGGCAGTGTTATTCATGTTTGATCTATCAAGGAAATCCACTTTGAATTCAGTCAAAGATTGGTATCGTCAAACTAGAGGTTTCAATAGAACAGCTATTCCATTTCTGGTAGGAACGAAGTACGATCTATTTGTTGATTTATCAGATGATGAACAAGAAGAAATTACAAGGCAAGCTAAGAAATTTGCAAGAGCAATGAATGCTCCTCTGATTTTTTGCTCTACAAGTGCATCAATTAATATTCAAAAGATTTTCAAAATTGTGATAAGTAAAGCGTTCGATTTAAGGTTGAAAATACCGGAAATTGGTAATGTTGGTGAACCTATCTTGCTCTATCAAGATTGATAGATATATACCTCATCACATTAACATTTATATACAGCATATATACACACACTTATTTATTTCACGTTTCTATAACAATGTCCTTTAATAACGAATCTTTTTTGAAGCAACTGATGATTTCATCCTCACTAACAGAAAGTCTTAATAATCTCAATCTTTCAGCTTTCAATTGTTGTTGAACAATTATACCATTCTCTTCTAAATCTTTCAAAATAAAGTTTAATCCACTTACTCTTAACCTTGAATCGTCACCATACATCACTTTCAATAACTCCAATTGTTCCTCATTCAATATCTTATTCAAATCATTTAACATAATCAAGTGGAATTGATTATTCAATTCATCAATGATCTCACCTAATTGTAACTCAGCCAATCCTGTTCTCTTTTTACGAAGTAATACACTAGCTAAAACCATCTTGCTTACAAACGATAACGAATTCAAATAGTTTGCAATTGGTGATGATACAGTCTCATTGACAGCTTTCATGATATGCATTATAGTAACCGTATATTTCCCATCTAATTGATCTCTAGTCTCTTGATCTTTACATAAAAATTCCATCTCAGCAATTTCTAAAGCTCGAATACATATCATTAATGATCTTCTTGCATCTCCTGACACACTGGCAACTTTTCTAGATGCAAATTCAATAGCATCCTTAGATATGATCAATTTACCTTCGTTAACTCTACTCAATTTTTCCAATCTATGTTTGATAATTTCAGATAATTGATTGAAGGTATACCCTGGAAATTGAATTCTAGTAAGACCTAATCTTGACGAAATCTTATTAGTTAACATTCTTTCCGGTAGATCCATCGTATTTGCGACAGCGATAACAATCAACTTGGATGTTGAATATGATGGCCAATTGAAGAAATTATACATCACTGTTTGATTCTTTGATACTATTTGATCCAATTCATCTAATAAAACGACCATTGGTTTCCTATGCTTATCATTTTTCTCAAAATGTTCTTCTAATAACGTTAACGCATGAGCACTTGTCACTGAAGTGTTAGATATCTTCTCCCATAACAATTCATAAGCTGCTTGTGGTGTAATCAATTTTAAACCATTGATCTCAACATAGTTAAATTGTGAGATTCCATTACAGTTACGTGCCAATTCTGATGATAGTTGTCGGATAACCTCTCTGATTGTTGCAGTTTTCCCAACACCTGGCGTACCACTAACATATAGACAACATCCAGTCTGTGCCTTAATAGCAGTTTCCAAGCTTCCATAAATCGCATCGAACTCTTGTTCACGGCAAGGTAAGGATTGTAATTTTGATGAAGTGTGTAATTTCTTTCTTGCTTTTCTAAAATTCTTTGTTGTCCTACCTGTCTTCAGAAGTTCTTCTTGTCCTTCTTCATCTTGAAGCTCTGAGTTCATGACATCAAACTGTAAACGGCGTGAAACAGTTGGAAATCTTAACTCTGGAACTTTATGTTTCTTTGAATAATCTAATTGTGCTGTCTTGAATGGGCTTGAGCTCTTTTTCTTTTTTGGAGATGGCTTCTTTCGACTTTTGAGAGTATGTAATTTCCGCTTTTTAGGTGATCCGTCTAAAACCTCTTCATCATCACTTAATTCGTCTTCCTCTTCTTCGCTATCATATGTTTCAGAAGCTTCGCTGAAGCTCAACTCTTGATCACTTTCAGCATAACTCCTAACAGGATCCTTAGTCTTTTTCTTCTCTGATTTCTGTGGTGAAACGGATGACTGCTTTCTAACTCTGGAAACCGATGGGTCAGCAGAAATCCTCTTCATAGTTTGATAGAACTCGTCTCCATCGTCTCTAGCTTCTTGCTGAAACTCATCCCAATCAATAAAATCTGAAAAATAGTCACCATCGGTATCTGTGATTCGTCTACACACATATGTAGAGTCAAAGTTAGATTCATCCAATACTATACTTTCAAGAGTCTTTTGAGATATCACTTTACACTTGTTGATAATCTCAGTAGCTAATATTTTCTCGACAGATGGACACAGAAAGATATCATTCGTCGTGTATCCTTCAGGTATGCTATCTTCATTCAAACCTTCTCTTTGTGATTCATCAACTAGCTTTGTACTATCGATTTCGGAGATTCTATAAAACCAATAAACTTTAAGGTTGATGAAATAGTCAGTCCCAAAACTGATCTCTTTGATAAGAGCAATTTCAGGGAGTTCACTATCAGTGTCTACCAATATACAATCTCCTTGCTTAATCTCCATATTATCAAGTTCTCGACGAAGCACCAATTGATCTGCTTCAGATGAAGTTGTCGATATTCCTCGACGTGAGGATCTCCGTGGTGTGTTTTCATTGTTTTCAATGGAGGCTCCAGATCCAAGTCCTACAGTATATTGCCATCCAACCAGACCTTTTTGAACTTTGGCCATTGTGTCTATATCGTAATTGGAGAGTCTTATTCCAACAAAGTTAACCCATCTATACGAAGACGAGATCACTTTTGATTAGCTTGACAAGCACGCGAGATTTGATGAATTTGTGCGGCTCGACTAACGAATTCATTTTTAGAAACTTTTTGAAATGAAAGTAGTTTAGTTGTTGCTTTAGTGGTTTTTTGATCATATTCATCTTATCAAGGGTGCTTGAGAGCGTTGCTATTGATGATATGACTTTTGAAGATCTGGCATTCACTTTGAAGAAACCTTTCTTGAATCTCAACCGTCGGGCAAGAACGTTGCAAAATGCCAGACTTGGATCAGGATTGATCGTTTTAATTTGTTTAACCTTAATGATCTGTCTACCATACATGACACGAAGGGTTTATGTTGCCATATTAGACTGTGCACATGTGGATGTTGCTAATGGTTTGTTTACAGCGTTAAAGACTAGTGTTAATGAGAACGAATATACTTCGGGCTCCAACTTCTTGACAACCTCTGAAATTGAAATATTGGCCGAATATACAGCTGAACAAGTTAGATCAGCACCTCAATTCATCACTTCTAATTTGATGAACTGGTGTTTTGGCAGTTATAACTCCACTGAAGGATATAATGATGAAAACGGAAAGTTTTTACAGTCGGGTGTTAGAAACGTTTTTGTTCAATGCACCAAGACTGATTTTCATTACGTATTTGATTACAGAGGTGAGCTTTATACTATTGGGTTAAATATCATTCTATCATACGCTTATGGTGATGGAGATGGAAGTTCCACCGATAGTCAGACTATCACTTCAACGGCAAATTATGTTCCAGATGCAGCTTATATGGCTGAATTGAAACGTAGAAGGCACACTACCAAAACCATAACGGTGTTGATATTCTTTTCACTCGCTTTGAACCTTGGAACATTTATTATGTCTCTGCTTTATTATGGAAATAGAGGATTGAAGAAAGATGATCACTCAATGCCGATGTTCACAAGACAACTATTAGGTATACTTGCTTTAATCTCCTTTATTACAGTTACCGCATCGGTTACATTACAAACTGTTTTGATTACAACCATTAGAAGTAAAGTTGAAAGCGAGTTAGGAACTTTTGGATTATCTCTTCATTTGGGAGCAGCATGGTTTTCACTGGCTTGGATAGCTTTGTTTATGTCATTTGTTTGTTTATGCTCTTGGGGTGGACCTATCTGGTGTGGTGATGGAGATATCTCATTTACTGGTGATCAGCTGATTTTGAATGATGATTCAAATTATATTGGATCTCCAATGAAGGTTCCAATGAAGAAATTTAGTGACATTGATTCAACAGTGGATGATGATATTGAATTACGAGAGCAACTTTTCAAATCTTCTACACCAGATGAAATTGAGAATAAGTTGTTTGATAATGATGATGAAGATCCATTTGAAGAAGATCCATTCAAAAAACGAGATCTAGTAAGAGAACGAAGTGGAAGTCTCGGAAGGCTACTTGGGACCACACGCCGGTCTAACTCTGTCAGTCATAATCCACAACATCAACAGCCATCAACTCAGCAAATGTGGAGAGATCCTAAACTTTCTAGACACTTAATGACCACCAATTTGACTCAAGACATTTTATTGAATGAAGATAATGAGATAGTCTTTAGATAAAGATAAAGAACGACGCGTCGATCGACCTCTTTACATTACCCCAGCATTGGCTTCAAGCTCAGAAATTTGACGCTATCATTTCTATATACAATTTTAAGGGCTTTTACTATTGGAAGTACTCATTGTTTCTTAACCAAATCAATCTTATATCATTGCTAGTTGAATTAAGACTGATACAAGATGCCGGCTACATCCTCATTTTGTGATGGTATTCCAGATGGCGAGTTTCGGAGCCTCTCTAGACCTATGTTCTTTACTGACCCAGTTGAATTGCAATACGAGGGATCAAATACCCACAATCACTATCCAAATATACCACCATCAACATCATTTTCAAGATCTTCCATGGGTATACAGCAACAGCATCAGCAACTAAATAAGCAGCAACAGCAGCATCACCTACAACAACAAGAGCAACCACAGCCAATTCATGAACAACAACCACAGAATTACAACTTTCGTGGTGGATCCCCCTTTCTAGCAAGAACCAATCTACCAATTATACCTGATTTGACGACCAATGATTCATATTCTACTACAAGATCGTTAACATCAAACAACGCACCATCATTAAAGAGGCCAATGAACCCTTTTATAAGTAAAGATGAAATGGGAGGTAGTTTTAGAGAATACCCTTCTAACACTGATCAAGGTTCAGTCAATACAATAGATGCAAAATACTTTTCAAATACGTTATTCTCTGAAAATTTTGGCGGTGGTGATGATTTTCAAGAAACTAAGTCTACAGGTTTGGGTAAAGTTGTAAAGGATGAGCCAATGCCAAATCAAAATCAAAACCAAAATCAATCTATCACTCGTCAGTCTCCTGAGTTTTACAGTGAGAAATCAGAACTTAATGGAATGCCATTTAGTGATTCTCCACCTACATTTGAATCACTTCAAGATTCTTTTGCTTTGGAAAGATTGAAACAGAAAACAATGACGAACGTAAAGAACTGTTATAATATCTTCAAGCTCGTTTCGATCTTGACTGTATTGATGTTCATTCCTCCAATACTAGAATTGCTTGTTACTACATCATGTAGAGAGAATTCCAATTTTTGTATTCCCAAAGTTGAATTTCAATTCACTGATGATACAGCTGATTCACCATTAGCAACAATTCATGATTCTATTAAAGTTGTTTCATATTTTGCAATGGATTTGGGTACAAACAAAGTGAATACGGAATTTAGTGATGAAGAAATTGACGGAATTGATTCTTTTTCAATTGAGAATATTTATAGGTTGAACTATTTTGGTTACTGTAGATTCAATTACATGAATAATATTGAAAGTTGTGATACTTTCTCTAGTGGATTGGATTTGGCTAGTGTTTTAGTTAGAGATGCTGGTGTTAGATTGAGTATGATATCAAAGCAAGGTAATCCCAGTGATATTGGTAATTCATTAGTGTCTGCATATCATGCATTGTTGGAACACATTGGTACCCGTAATGAAACAGCTTACAATGCTTTGATATTGAAATATACTGGTGAAACCTTACCTTATCTTGTTAGCATTTCAATTGCTGCATCAACGATTTGTTTGATTGTAATGGTTGTTCTTACATGTTTATTACTTTCCAATGATAAATTTCAAAAAATTGGACCAAAATTAACAATGATTTTCATTTTGTTGAATTTTGCAAGTTTGATCAGTTTGACGTTGAGTATTCTTGATTTAGGTGCTGAATACATCTACGTAATCAAATTGAATAATATGGTATTGAGCCAAGAACTTGCCGTTGCCGATCTTGGTTCGGGTTTTATCATCCATCTTGCTGCTACCTTTGTTCAAGGCACAATTTGTTTGGGCTTGTTACTGATGTTGTACTTCAGACCTTGGACCTCAATCATGAAGTGAAAAAGGAGAAGACAATAAGTAAGATAAAAAAAATCCTACTCTTCTTTATTTAGATATCTACTTATTTATGCTTATGACTATAACGAAAGACTTTAAATTTTTTCCACTTAAATAAACAGCGAAATGTTATTCAGTTTGTATGTAAATCTATATATTAAACAACGAAGCATCGGGTTTTTCAGTGATTCTATAATCCAATGAGCTTATACATTCACAATTGTAAGAATTATTTATCATTTCATCAACAATTAAGTTCAAACAAGCACCAAACCAAGGTCCATACAGTGGTCTATTAACTTTATCCAATGGTACCAAATCAGCACAATCTCCAAGTCTATTTTTACCAGCTTCATCGAATCTAACTTTTAAACGAGCCAATATAACGTATTGATTATTTGAACCTTGACCTATAGGAAGTAATTGTGCATCAAATGACAGTAATTGATGTTGTGTTTGAGGTAACGTAGCCCATAATTCTTGAAATTGAGATCTAGATCCAAATGGTGATCCATTTATTATAATTCGTGATTGTGAGATTAATTGTGGTAATATTGATGATTTATAAAATTCGGTTGTCTGTGTTGTAACATACGTCTGATCTAGTGTTTCAAGTATGATTTTCAAAAACTGTTCCAGCTTTGACGTTGGATCATCTAGTTGTTGATGCTGTTGGCTCGAGTGACCGTTAAAAGAGGAATGGTTTTGCATACTCATGCCTGCGTTCATATTCATTTCAATTTGTGAGTGATTGGATTTTTTTTTTTATGTGATTGTGTGGCGTACCGTACCGTACTTTTTTTTGTTTCAGTAATCAAGAAGCTCTGATGTAATCACACTTTAATTTTCAAATTTATCAAGATAACAAAGTCACAGAACAGGTACGTTTAGAAGTAGTAGAAGACATGTTTAAGTTGAAAAAAAGCCTGTCAATCAAAATGAAATATAATTTGAAGGTGCAAAGGTGTTTATCATTTTCATTTTGCTTTACGTTTCCAATCAGGTGATTATGATACTGATCGCATTCTTAAAGGATATTGAACGTCTCTATCTGTTAGCATGCTCAACTGGATTGACAATCTCTCTTCTGTCCATTTCCAAAGTAACGTGTTCAAATTAGAACGCATATACATCATCGCATGTTGCTCATGCTGCGCCGGAGACGTCAACTTTTCAAAGATACGCATCATATCTCTGAGATAGGTCTGAGTGGTTTTTGATCCTTGTTTTAATTTTGCCATTTCTAGCATGCGATCCACGAAAGAAGTACCCTTATAAACTGGGAACCATTCATTACATTTGGTAGCACCGGAAACTGGAAGAAATACGCTATTAAGTTTTAAAAGAGATTAGTTAAAAATGAGCCAAGATAAAGAGATCACGCAGTTCAAACGACTACATGCCAATGTTCCTATCTTCGATGACCCAAATGCTGGATCAGCGTTAGCTTACAATCGTGCAATGACAGGTCATTTTGCAGGCTTAGAAAGGGATGGTAAGAAACTATCGGAACAAGCTAAAATTGGTGAATTTGGTCGTTGGTTGAGTGGGGAAGCAAATAATTGGTACTGGAATTTGTTGGACAGATACAAGGAAGTCGCCTATGAAGAATTAGTGTCTTATTTTGCTTTACGTTTCCATCCAGGTGATTATGGTACTGATCGCATGCTAGAAATGGCAAAATTGAAACAAGGATCAAAATCTGCTCCAACCTATCAGAGATATGATGCGTATCTTTGAAAAGTTGACGTCTCCGGCGCAGCATGAGCAACATGCGATGATGTATATGCGTTCTAATTTGAACAGCGTCGTTACTTTAGAAATGGACAGAAGAGAGATTGACACTCCAGTTGAGCATGCTAACATTGAGGCCTTAAGAGCAGAAATCATGAAAATTGATAATATGTTGACCAAGAATGGTGTTCATCCTGGTAGAGATGTCAAAGATAGAGATGGTGATACAATCATGGATCTATCAGCAATGTCCAGAGATCAAAACAAGTTCAAAGGTAAGTGTTTCAAATGCAAGAAGAAGGGTCACATGGCGAAGAATTGTCGGGTTAAGCCAAAAAAGGATGGCAACCAAGAAACTGTTCCCAATCGTGGATAAGTTAGAACCAGTTAGCAACCTTCATATTTTTGATGTAATGCTTTTGTCTCCTACGATTTCGGAGCTAGACTACCTTAATATAAAACTAAAAATAAAAGAACAAAAAAATATACAACTTAAGTGTTTAATAGACACTGGCGCATGTGGTAATTTCATATCAAAAGATTTCATTTTGATGGATAAATTAGAAGGTGATTTGGAAAAGGCAGTTCCAATTACTGTGTGGGCAACTACGGGCAAGACGGTGATGGTAGACGAAGTGCTACAAGGAAATGTTCGTTTTGCTATAGCTGATGTTGAGTTGAGTGACTCAATGATGTTTTATGTGGTTGATAATTAAGTCCACGATGGTTTATTGGGGAATGGATTCTGCAGACAGAATCGGGAGCTTATGGTTAGAGATAAGCAGTTCCAACCACAGCAGGTCATGTCTGTAACAATTGAACAGGACATTGACNNATCTCAGCATCGTGAAGAACAACAAATTGGCAATTTAGATATGATTTGTTCTGGTAGAAGGTATCCTAAGAAAATAGAGTTCGACGATATATTATTTATTGCTTCAGTTGAAAATGTTCAG